>PVJH01011873.1:49706-66968 GCA_004026705.1 Nesogale talazaci | reverse complement strand
TTCATTGGCCTCTTTGACCATCATTCTCTCACGAGTGTGTGGGGGCGTTTCCCAGAGGCTCTGTGGGGGCTGCAAAGGAGCCCTGGTGGCATCGTGGGTTTCTGTCCTCCAGATCAGCAGTTTGAAGCCCCAGGCTGCTGCACAGGGGCAAGAGGAGGCTCTCTACGCCTGTCACCATGATAGGCACTCATGGTTTTGGAGTCTGGGAGTCAGAGGGGAGTGACATCGGAGCTCTGGCATTCTTAACACCCACTTCCTACCACCTGAGAAACCATTCGTGTTTCAGCCGACTTAGCGAATGCACGGCCATTGACTGGATTAAAATGCATAGTATCCCTCGGTGGGAGCAGACAGCCTCAGCTTTTCTCGGGGGTGGGGGATGCTGGTGGGTTTGAACTGCCACCATGGGTAGTTGACAGCCCGGTACCTGACCCACAGCACCACTGGGGATCCCTCAACTGAGAACAGATCAACATTCAGCCACAATGGAGAGAAACGGCTTCTTATCTGCCTTTCCTGGGAGCCGCTTCCACTGTGAACTCGGGCTTCACCGAAGAGGTCAGCCAGGGGCTGAGAGGGGGAACGGAGGAAGTCCTTCCTCGGAGAGTGGGAGCGGCGGCGCAGGGCTTTGTCGGAGCCTCCATTCTCTCCTCCTCCCGTTTTCCCACGGGCCTTTTGAGACCCCCCTCCCCTCGCCATTGCCAACCAGATAGGGTGGGAAGAGGGAGTAGAGCACGCTCCTTTCAAGGGGAGGGAAAAGCCCCCTGGCACTGCCTTTAATGTTGTTGCTCAATTTCCTGCCCTGGGTGTGCTTGGGATCTTCGAAAGGGGGATTTATTTGAATAATGACTGATAAGTTCCTGTCCACATAGCCTCCTAAAAACACAGGTGACCGGGACGAGGAGGTCGGAGGGTGGGTCCCTCTGTAACATGCCGTTTCTGTGCTCTTTGCCTTCCTTCATCCCCCTGCACACCCGTGTCTTCCGCTGTGAAATGTTGGGGGCTGGGACCCCGGATCATTGGTACAGCGGACTCCTGCGGGGTGAGGCAGCCCCGTGTTTGCAGAGAAGTTTGCATGGGGAAGGCCGGGCTTCCCCAGGTCCCACGCTCGTGCCTGGAGAGATGCTGGGCACAGGGCAGGTCCACTGAGCCAGCTCGTGAAGGGTGTGGAGCTGGGTCTGTGGCAGCAGGGCCGGGCCATGGAAGGCAGTGTGAACATGGCAGTCAGAGAGAGCAGATAGTTGCTGTGTGAAGGTGCACCTCAGTGGGCAGAAAACCTGCAGCATCAGGGCAAGCCACTTGGAGGTTGGGTGAGCTGTTGGACACACAAAGCATCTGCTCGGTCAACCCTCACCTACTCATAATAAAACTTCATTTTTGAAGAAAGCATAAAACAAACCCCAAACAACACCGTTGAATGGATCTCTGGACCCGGGGACTCGGGACTGTCGTCTTGGAGACATTCACGTAGCTGACTAATGTAGCTCACCAAGACCGTGTTCTGCATCTGAATTTGGTGAGTAGCAACGGGCGTCTCAGAAACATGAGTCAGCTATCTAAGGTACATCTTTTTTGTCTCTGCTGAAGAGTCATGACACATGGAAGCAGCTAGGCCAGTGGAAGTAGACTAGTGGACCATGCACACCTCGGTCTCCATAGCCCCGAGACCAGAACAGCCTGTTGGTGCCCGGCTTCTACTGCCACTCGCACTGCAAAGGGTCCCACGAGAAGCTCCTGAACAGAGCGGGAGAAAGAGTGGGAGAGAAGTCCAATTCATACACCAGGCTTCCTGAGGGTCAGAGACTGGTGGTGCCCTGAGATTACGGCCCCTGACCACTCTTCAGATCTGAAACTGAGCACACCCCTGTGGTTAGAAAGACCCAGGGTCGCATTTATCTCAGGACAGTTCGGCAGGGTGGGAAGAAGGGAGGAGGAGGAGCGGAAACAGTAAGCACACTGATGGCATTGCAGTGGCGGCATTAAAGCACCATGCAGAGGAATTGTCCAATGGACCCGTGATCTGCTCTGTACACCGTCATCCAGTCCAACAAAACCACAGCAAAGACCTCACCTCAACGTGGGCTGATTTCCACTCAGGGCGAGCAGAGCACTGACGACTCACTGAGAATGCGCTGATTTCTTAATTGATGATTTGTGTCCTTGGTAAGGACATTTTCCAATAAGTGAAGGAACGTACACACCGGCCTTTTGAGTGCTGGCATGACACAGCGACGTCAAATCCGGGAAGAGGTCAGAGTCCTTTCAGTCCCCTAATCCGCTCTGCGCTTGGAGGGGGCCTGATGTTTGACAGGGTCCCGTGCTTTTCCCACACGCTTATTTTTTTTTTCCCCACACGCTTATTTTTAACCAAGCGGTGCCTTATTCCCTTGAGCCATCGCGGGGCTCACCTTCCAGAGGCGGTTTCATAAATCCGGTCAGAAGTCCACAGATCTTAGCCCCACGGTTGGAGCGGTCTCACTTCCTGCGTGGGCGATGGGCTGGAATCCCATCGGCAGTGGAAAGGACTGGTGTCTGCGGGAGCTGTTAAGACTGGCCTCAGGTTGGTTCAGACTGCTCCCGGCTCTGCCCGCAGTCTTCTTCCAGGTTGAGAGAGAGTGGTCTGTGTGACAGTGATGTTCTCACGGGTCTGGGACAGTGAGTCCGTTTTTTTATAGTTTGTGTAAGCCCGTTTAGAGATGTCCTTGTCACCCTCACGGCCACAGTGGTGGTTTTAGGAGCCCTCACTGTCTCGGGCACCTTAGCAGAGCCACTCTCATTGTTGCTGCTATTGACGACGGTGTGTCTACACACACACACACACACACACACACACACTCTGCCCTCTTTCAAAAGAGGTCCTGGCGTGCCACCTACCCTTGGAGATGGAGGAGCTCCCCTCCACCCACTGTGCGTGGGGCAGAGGCTAGAGACTTGACTTCTCCGCGATCGTTGCTATCAGTATGGACTCCTGGGGTTGGTTTTGACACCTGGGCTTTTAAGCCCAGAGCTCCGGTAGCACCCTTGGGTTCTGCTCCTCATGAGAGAACAACAGAGCATGGTTTCCGGGCCCTCGCCCTGTCAGAAGCCTGAGGAGGGTTTTCTTTGACTGTCACCATGTAAGCCCGGTAAGTGTCCTGGAGGTAAAACCCAGGGACGTGGAGGACCCTTGGAGAGGAGCAGTCTTCCAAAGTTGTTTTCGCTGAAGCTCCCCCATCTCAGACCGCCCCCACCAATGTAGGAAGAGGAAGGAGGCTCCAGCACGAGACTCCCTACGGCCCAGGTCAGACATACTCCGTGCCCTGTCCTCCTACCTCCAGCTGTCCTTTCTGGGGCACACACTTTTTTTGCTGGGTTCAGTAATCCATTACAATAGCCACATGGAGCTTATTGACTACTCACCGCTGTGGGGACGCCCTGGGCCAAGTTACAAGTCAGGATGAGAAAGCATTCAGGTTAAAGCACTGGTCCACAGTCGCGCCTCCCCTCAGCCAACAGCTAAGTCTCCCCCCCCTCAATTCCAGCTTCTTGGTCAAGCAGTCCCGGGGCCTCCGCCCCTGTCTAAGGGCCAGGGAAGCTGCCTGCAGCTCTGTCTCCTGCTCGCTGTGCCAGGACGGCGCACACGCTCTTCTGGTGGCTGGGCCTTTCCTGATGGCCCCAGGATTCTCTCTCCTTGCTTCTGGGTGGCTGCCTTATGTACAGAAGAATGATACAGCTGGCCAGTCCCCTCTATTGGTGTTTCACCCACATTTTTTTTGCATGACCCCGCCTAGTCCCTTAGTGGGCGGGGCAGAGACATGGCTTGAGGGGCCTCCAGTCTGCAGTCTCCCACCTCAGGCTGTCAGTGGGCTCATCCCACATCTTCTGAGCCTCTCTCGAGGTTTTCCTCTTGGGGGTAGTATTTGAGGTCACCACCTCGTTTTGTTTTTTAAAGCATCTGAATCTCTGCTTTTAATATATTTAGACTTACCTAGGATGTAATTGCTTCCCTGTATGGTAATTTTAAATTTAGCTTTTTTTTAATTAGTTCGTACAACTCAATCCATACATACATCCACTGTGTCAAGCACATTTGTACATTTATTGCCATCATTCTCAAAACATTTTCTTTCTACTTGAGCCCTTGGTATCAGCTCCTCATTTTCCCCCCTTCCCTGCTCCCACCTCTCTCATAAACCATTGATAATTTATAAATTATTATTTTCTCATATCTTACACTGTCTGATATCTCCCATCACTCACTTTTCTGTTGTCTATTACCCAGGGAGGAGGTTATATGCAGATCCTTGTAATTGGTTCCCAACCTTCTTATATATTTGATTCTGTTGTTCATACATTTGATTCTGTTGCCATCTTCCTTTCTTCGCTGTGAGTGAACTGGTTTGAAGGCCTGGCCATGTCTGGATGTGACAGTTACCGACCTGGCCTGGCCACAGTTCGGGACAGCTGCATGGTCAGCCAGCCTTCCTTCATGATCTCCGTCTTTCTTTCACACACCATGTCTTCTCTAGCCTCTGTCTAGGACAGGAAAAAAAAAAAAGCATTTAATAGTTACTTACTGCCCTATAAAAGACTGTTTTCTACTCTACAACGTAGAAACAAACGAGATGGGGAAAAAAAAACAAACGGATTCCTTTTTCCTTTCTTTTGCTGGTTTGGAGAAACTGTTTGTACCCCGAACAGAGATTGCCCAGGGAAGGTGATGGCAACAAAGGGGATTTTAGGGCCTCCTCGCCTGAGGGAATTAGGCCAGTAGTTGCGGGGTTTTGATGTCGAGAGTCATGTCAGCCTGTTGGTCTCTGTGTGTCCACCCTCTCCAGGCCGAGAAGCCCTCAGACGGGCCTGATTGTGGCTACGGCTCCTTCCACCAGCAGTACTGGCTCGACGGCAAGATCATAGCTGTGGGGGTGATCGACATCCTCCCGTCCTGCGTGTCGTCCGTGTACTTGTACTACGATCCCGATTATTCCTTTCTCTCTCTGGGTGTCTACTCTGCACTGAGGTAAGGGGCAGCTGGCAGCTGGGATGGGTCCCTTAGAACTCCAGCTCTGTTCCCGCTCTGGTGATGCGGTGGGGCGCAGTCTGAGAGTCAGCTCCTCGCCCACCTTCTCTTCATGAGGAGGCTCCATCCTCGAGGGCATGCGAAGCCCGTGGATCTGTGTGGCATTTCTGCTGTAGGAGTGCTGCTTGGACAAGCTTCCCTGTGGAGAGAACTCGAGTTTCTCACGTGGTCGACCTTCATTTGTGTGTCATGACTCTCCAGTGTGTGAATTAAAGCTGGAGTGAGTTGGGCGTAAGTGGAAATCATAGGTTCCCAAGCGGATTGACCCTCCCATCCCCTTTTCAGGGGGGCAAAACCCTACCCAGCAGTGAGAGCTGTTTGTTTGATGGCCCACAACCCAGAAGAAAGTAGCAGTGTCTGTTTTTGCAGCCCCCAGGTTGTTCTGCCCCAGCCCCATCCCAGAAGTGGCCTGGCCCGCCCTGGGGAACCCTGGTGTGGGTGAGGCAGAGGAGTGCTCTGCAGTGGCTGAGCGTGACGGCGGTGCGTGGGGCAGGGCCCGGAGCCCTGGCTGTCCGACAGCGTCTCATTGCCTTGATCTCTGGCCACAGAGCCAGGCAGCGCCACGCACCGTCCCGGGGGTGAGAAGGTTCACGTTTCATTCCACCAAAATGCAGGTCTCTCTTCGTTTCTAATGACGCCCTGCGGGCACGTGGTTGAAGCATTCAGCTGCTTACTGCAGGTTGGCGCTTTTTACCCACCAGCCTCCCTGTGGGAGCAAGGTGAGGCCATCTGCTTCCTTCGAGAAAGGTGACGGCCTGCGGATCCCCACCCTGATGGGGCAGTTCTCGCTCCTATTTTGCCACTGGGATGCATAATCAACTCCCAGCAGTAGGGCTGTTTGAGGAGGAGGGAAGGAGGTTGGGAAAGTGTGTGTGTGTCCCCGTCCATCTGTCCGTTCATCCGTCCCATTTTCGGATCTTTGTGTCTGGCGACCATATTTGTTTTGCTTATTATGTGTGTATTCTTTTTAGGAAAGTAGAAGAGTTGGTCAATCAACAATTTGATTGGGCGAAAGACCTTTGTAGTTGATTAATTTGGGGGGTGTGACTGGCCACAGTAGAAAGAAGGGCTGCGTTTTGGTCTTTTTCATCTGACTCTGCACGCTGCCTTATGATAAATAAACTCACAGTTCTTTAGTGTTTTTAACAGTGTCCTGTAATGATTTTTTTCTTTCCCGATGTGCTCTATTTCACTGTTTGTATGAAACAACTCCAATGTATTCCGAGCTGTCAGTGAGTTCACTGAAAGTGGAGCACAGAATCTAAAGACCCTCACATTTTGTAACCTCAGAAATTTCTGTTTGCTCAGATGATGTCGTTTTAGAATTTTATGCTTATTTCAGAAAAGGGCCATCCATCTTCTCTGTACCCAAATCCATCAGTCTAGTTTTCCTCTCCAAGCCATTCACTTTTCAAGGTGCAGCTATAGATTTTCCTAGACTTTCCAGAGGCATGTTAAGAAGGATCTTTATTTCAGACATGAGGCGTGAAGTTTGATTTCCTGGCTCAGTCAGCTGTGAGGGCCTTTGGGAATCCTGCTACTTCTGAGGCAGTGCATATTCAATCCCAGCAAGGGGTAAAACGAGTGCTTACGTGGAGTGGCTTATCTCTGTGGAGCCCATCGCTGGGCGCTGAGGCTGGAGCTGGCAGCAGGGCGGCGGGCGGCCACTCAACCTGAAGGAGCGCCCTGCCTGGGAGTCTAGCCCTCCGTTCCGAGGAGCTGGGGGGTGAGAGAGGCGGCTGTAGGAGGAGAAGGCTGACTGACACTCTAAAGTTGAATCGGGGAGAGTAATTACAGCTGTAAATTTCTTTTGTTTTTTTCAGTGACTGTATTAGGGACTCTTAGAGCTCTTATAACATTCCATACATCATTTGGATCAAGCATATTTGTACACATGTTGCCATCTTCATTTCCAGATAGTTTCTACTGGAGCCCTCGGTGTAAGCGCCTCTATCCCCCTCCTTTTTAAAAAAGTTTGTTATACCTATCCCACCACCGGAAAGCAGTGATGCCCCCCCCCCCCCAAAAAAGAAAAGTTTGTTATAAATCATTTTACTGGGGGCTGTAAATTTCATTTTTGATTCTAACATTTTTGGGGAGTATTTTCTTTAATCTATCTAGGGAATTTCCTCTTAGTCTCTTAAAGGACCCTTTAACCAATAGAGCCCTTTTTTATTTTTAGAATTTTTATGTAACCTACCTTACAAAAACCTGAATTGGAAATCACAAGCATGACTTGTAAATAGGTGTTTTAGCCAATGGATTTTTTTGGTTTTGGGGCATCACTGCCCTCTGGTGGTCGTGGGAGCTACCCAGCACTGCTCCTGAGGGCCACCACTGGATTTGAACCGCTAAACCCGCGGGCCACAGTCGTGCACTCAACCACTTAAACGCCACCGGGGCGCAGCCCAGCCAATGGATTTTTAACAATGTAATTCACTTAGTATATTTATTGAGCACAAACTCTGGGTGCTGGCCCTGTTCACTGAGTCGAGTCAGGCCATGTTTGTGGCTTTGCCTAAGCAGATGATAAATTAGAAAGCCCACACATACCTGTAGAAGCACCACAGAGCTGTCAGGAAAATAAAAGTGGCCCTGGGGATAAGCACAGGTCTTATGGGATGCCAGGAAAGACCTCTCTGAAATGATGACCCCCCTGGAGAGAAGAACGGTGTGAATACAAATCCGAGGGTGGAAGTCCCAAGTGGAGGCATACCTTGAGGGCTATACCTTGCGCGGCATGTGGGAATAGACCGGAGGCTGGTCTTCGGGCCAGACCCCTGGAAGTGAAGCGTTACCCAGGTATGCCCAAGAGCTGCTCTCAGTGGTTAGAAGGAAGGGGCAGTGGCAGCAGGGCTTGGAGGGAACTTGGGTTTTCTAGCCAACCCAAAGAGGGGGCCGTGGGGAGATTGCCAATCTGGTTAACATTGGAAGAGACCCCTTAGACTGGGCACTGTGGAGAGGAAAGAGTGGAAAGAGGAAATGTAGTTGGGAGCCCGTATTCTCCCAGGTGGAGGGAGGTGGCAGGCAGTAGTCACACTGATGGTAGCTTCTGGAGGTAACACCAGTCAGACTTCCCAATGGACTGGGTGTAAGGTGAGACAAAAGGAAGAAGTTATGCAGGAAATAAAGCACAGCAACTTACAGAAGTAGTTTTAGTAGGAATATCCTTCTAGAATAATTGCTTATAAGCAGGGAGATACCTCCCTTGAAGAAGGAAGGAGTGAGGTTAATGCACAGGTTTGAGCACATGTCGTTGGAGAATCAGACACGGTGGACTGCAGTGGGGGCAGGCGCGCAGTGGGGCCAGCCTTCTGTCAGAACTGAGTGGTCCTGCACATCCTGGGGTCAGAGCTTCCTGCCTGAGTTTGAATCTCGGAAGTGGCCACTTCCAGGAAGAGCAGCATTTGTTCTCTCATGGCTAATGTTTTGTCTCCTTAGATTTAGAGACCCTTATTTTACAGAGGTATTTTGGGGGTAGCATCCTTTCTACGATTTAAACTTGAAATCACAAAATATACAGACCGTGGAATAGAAATAAATACTTTTCTCCTGACTCTCAAGCATCCTTTGCTCCCAAAAGTTGGGGAGAGGAGCAGGCCTTTCTCAAGAAAGGCATCAAGAGATAAATGCAAAAGCAAAACAAGCAAAGAAAATTCCAGCCTATTTTCCACGTGCTTTACAAGAGTGCTTAAGTTTGCTTAAAACTGTTGACTCCAGCCCATCGGTCCACTGGGCTCGTTGGACGAACTCTGTGGCGCGATGGCTCTGGTGCTGCAGCACAGGTGCTGCAGGGAAGATGGTGTTCATTTTTGTTCACGTCTGCACCTGTGCAGAGGGGGCGGCAACCTGGTGGCTTAGTGGTTATTTACTAGGCTGCTAACCCTGACAAGGTCAGCAGTTCAAAACCCACACGTGGTTCCCTGGGAGAAAGATGAGGCTTTCTGCTCCTCTAGAGTTCACAGGTTAGAGACCCTCAAGGGCAATGAAGGGTACTATGCATTGAAATGGACTCAGCAGCAGTAGTTTGGTATATGAAAAAGAAGAAAATCACGTGATACCATAATTCTTGCTTTAGTTTTTTGTTTCCCTCTATAGGAGTAAAAAAATAACAAAGTTCCAGTTTAATATAGCAAAGAGTTACAAATATTACACAAGTGAAAGTCTCTGCATTTTGCATGTAAATGGTTGTAATAATAATTCAATGGGCTTCAAAAAGATTACGGAAAAATTCCATTCTCTTTCTAGCATTGTTGTTTGTTGTTGTTGTGTTGGGGGCATCACTGCCCTCTGGTGGGAGTAGGAAGCCCAGCCTTGCTCCTGGAGAGCTGCTGCTAGGTTTGAACCGCCAACCCAATGGGCCGCAGTCCCGCACTCAACCACTATGCCCCTGAGGCGCAGTCCTCCATTGTCTTTCAATTACATTTTTCCACACACTTTTTGAAGCCACTTTGTTGATGCCATTAATTTTATGCTATTTGAATTCTTTTTTGGGGGGGGGCGGGGGGGGGCGGGCATCACTGCTCTCCAGTGGTGGGAGGAGGAGGCCCAGCTCCACTGCTGGAATTGAACCTCCGTCCCAGTGGGCCGCAGTCCTGCGCACAACCACTACGCCACCGGGGCTCAGCCCGCTATTTGAATTCTTGATCATTTGTTTGGCCCAGTAACAGCGGTAAAGCGTTGAACTCAGATGTATTTGTTTAAAATATTTTAGGAAGTTTTTTATGTTATCTTTTTAGTAAAATTCATCTTAACAGTGTTTTGAAAATTATTTTTCTTCTAAGACTTGGATTGTTTGAGAGATCAGAATTCATGAAGTATTTGTCATGAAATGGCAGTTATTTGAATACTGAAAATAACTAAATGTGCCTTCTTTGTATTTTTTTCCATTTGACAGAGAAATTGCATTTACTAAGCAACTTCATGAGGAAACGTCACAACTCAGTTATTATTATATGGGCTTCTACATTCATTCATGTTCCAAAATGAAATATAAGGTAAAGTTGATTTCACACATATGTCTGCTCTAAATTCAAGTGATAAAACTCCCTGCTTTGGTGTTTCATAGTTGTTTATCATATCTATGTATGTGACTTCTGCATTTCTAATACAACTCATAGTATCAATGCTAAATGTGCCTGAAACTTTTCATCGGCCCTTGTGTGTTCATTGCCTAGCAGTTTCATTGCCTAGAATAATACCTGACTTCTAGGCCCTTAATCTATTCCTGTTTGATGAATTAAGTGGTTGAGACTATAAATGAGTGTACAGGAATGCCAGGTGGTCTGGATTCTCAAGAGGACGTGTTTGCCTCTGGTTCCTGGGTAGTTGCCTGTAGTCCACTTGGAGCCACCTAAACTCTCCCCCTCCCTCCTTTCCTCTATTTGGTCTTAACCTCCCTGCACCTGCACCCACCACAGCCCAGGAGCCTGACACTCGGTGAGCAGCCCTGGCATGGCACCAGTAACATAGGATCCAAGAATGTTTCTTAGGTCTTTGTCATAGAAAAGAGACTTCAGCTCTTTCTCTGGGGACACTAGACTTAGAACTTAGGAAGAGAGACAGATGGTCCGTGAGCTTCCGGAAGCTCTCTGTAACGACTACTGCGGTTTGCCCTGCCCTTGTCAGCCATCTCCTTAGGGTGAGATTTTAGTGAGAACCTCTCTACACAGACCTCTTTTTATGCCAGGGATCTCGTTTGTAACTCACGTCCCCAATGACCGTTATCAGCACACGTATTTCCCTTTTCCTGCTAAGGTACTCTCTATTTCAAGCCATTTCTCCCGTTTCTCTGCTGAGTGGAAAGGCTGACCATTCATCATCCCTTTCCTCTTCGGGGGCTTTCAGCTCACACCTTTGTTGACGCTGGTCCAGCCTAAATATTTGATGTTCTTTAGTCCTCTCCCGAGGGAGAGCGCAGCCTGGAAAGTGGACTTCTGGCCTGTATCACATTTTTGGGTTAGAAAATGTCTCCCATGCTGTTTAATCTGGCATAATCGCCTCCAGCCTAAACCTACCCAACGGGAGCTTCAGAATAGTTTTCTTTGAGTGCCGGTTGCAGGAGATGCCCGGGCCCGCTTTCCTCTGTCGCACTCCTTCCCGCCCCTCGTGTGTCAGGTATTTGTTGAGCTCCTCTGGGAGTAGCAGCCAGAGCAGTCAGCGGAGCCCAGCTGGTGGGGGTCACTGCTGGTGGAGGCCCTGGTCAGTTAGCAGAGAGGGCAGGTGTCCAGATCTGTGAGAGGTGCGTGTGGAGGAGACATTGTGGGGTGTGACTGCTTTGGATGGTGTGTTAGTCCAGGTAGACTAGAGAAACAAATTCATAAACACAAATATGGATGTTAAGGAAAGGTCTATATACAAGAGGAATGCCAGCTTGAGAGAACATCCCAACTCAGTCCTGTCCAAGATCCTAAGTCCGATATTAGCCCACGTGTCCAACACCAATCCATGAAGACTCCTTCCGACTCACAGGGCACGTGCAGTGACACCAGGACAATCACAGGCCAGTAGTTGCAGAGTCTTGTATATCCAGCATCAGTAGAATCATCCCGGCGCTGGCAGGGGTCTCTCCATAGCTCCTCGTTTCTGGGGTTCAGGGTCCATCAACAGTACCCATTGGCAATAGAAGCATCTCAGCACTGGCAGGGGTCTCTCTGTGACTTCACCAGCCCCAGAGGTCTGGTTCCATCAGCACAAGCTCATGTGGCTTCTCCTCCGGCTCCTCCAGGTTCCAGGACTCAGGATCGATCAGCATGCCACCATTTTGTCTTGTCGGTAGACCGACTCCAAGAGGGTGACTCAAGTCTCTCTCCTCCAATTGGGAAAAGCCATGAGACCTCCCAGAATTCTCAGGAGAAAGTCCTGCCCACACAGAGGTTTCATTGGCTATCCCCAGATTGACTGGCTACACTGTCAATCATGAAATTGACATCAAGTATATGACTGCCACAGATGGTCAGCGACAGTCTCTCTGAGGAGTCAAGGTCAGGTTAAGATGTAAAGGACAAGGGGAAGTCGTCCAGTGGGAAGTGAGGAGCATTTCCAGAAGAGCTTGAGAGATTGGCACTGTGTAACTGAAGTTGCCCTTCTCTAGGTCAGGGGTCATCAGTGCGAGGTGTTTGAAATACCAGTGCTTGGACACTGTACTCCAGGGATCAGTCTCATTATCGCTGTGGAGCCAACCATAGACATTTTATATACGTTTTTATATGTGTGTATGCATACATATTATACACATGCACACGTGAGGATGTGTTTAACTCACAGGAGTTTCTAATATGAAGTTAGACTACCACCTGCTGTTTGGACACCTCAGAGGTATAGGAGATGCTGGAAAGAAGCTTGAGCCTGGGGCTAAATTTGATCACCATCCACGCCACCCCCAGTTCTACAGAAGTCCCTATTTCTTCCCCTGTGCTCTTCGAGTCAGACACCGTGTGACACTTGTCGTCTTCATCCCATGTCCCAGGGATCGAGCAGTGTGTGGAGTCCCCCATAGACTCGTGATGAATTAATAAGGGAGAGGACTAATGCCGAAGTTCCAGCGTATGTAGCACTGTCAGGGGCGCCTTCCTTGGCTTCACAGAAAGTCAGTGAGGGTGTTGGGACAGCTCTTCTTCCTTGTACCTAAGTGACAGGTGCACAGAGTAAGAAGAGGCGCTGTGAGTGCTGTGCGGGGACATTCCCGAGGACTCAGAAATGGTCAAACGCCTCGAGGAGGTGAGGCACAGGGGTGAGACACAGTTTGGAAAAGCTGCTTACCCACAGCTAGGCTGTTTCTGCAGCCACTAAATGGGTTTGGTGTAGAAGCGAGAGGGACCATATTGCCAGCGCCATTTGAGTCGAGACTCTGTAGGACTAAGTTAAGTGGTACGAAGACCCTGGCATCTCCTGGGCTTCCACGGGCATCCAGCAAGTCCGGTGCTGAGAGCGGCAGTGCGTTCCCCTACTGCTTGTGCTGTCTGCTAGGTTTCTTGCTTTATGGTCGTTTAGATGCTGGAGAAAAAGAGGGGGTCTATCGTGCCTATCTGAAATCTCAGGTTGTGGGCACCTGTGCTTGGCTAGAGAGTGGTGAATTAGACAAGGGGTTGGTTTTACATGGCGAACCGCTAGTAATGAGGTTGTAAAGCAAAAAAAGCCCCTCTTAGCGCTTCAGCTCTCTGCCTGTGGAATCTGCAGGCTATTTCCCTCCATTGACATGAGGAGTGTCCTGTTGTCTGGGGCTCTAAGCTGTATCTCATAATTAATGCTAGCCTGGTCTCTATTTACCCAGTGGCCATTCATATCAGAAAATAGCATCTCTGTTTACGGCATCAGTTTGCCCCCCAGAAGGAGCCGTTGAGTCTGAGGAGGACTGGTCTCTGCTAGGAGTAGAAAGACTTGTTTTCCTGTGGTTTAGAACTGCCGAGCCTGTGTTTAGCAGCCCGACCCCCCCCCCCCCGACCCTGCGGGGGGCGGGGGGTGGGGAGGGAGAGCGTTTCTTACCTTACATTAACAGTCTTCAGCATATAATGCATTTGTGGTAGGAAGCATGAGCACACACACACAAGTTCATTTTATTCCCCTTTTATTGGAAACTGGAGGAGTCCTGGTTGCAGAGCAGTTATACATTGGCCTGTGGTCTACAGGGTCAGCAGTTCAAAACCATTGGCTGCTCCGAGGGAGAAATTCCAGGGGCTTTCTACTCCCATAAAGAGTTTCAGTCTCGGAAGTCCACAAGGACAGTTCTACCCTGTCCTTAGGATCACCTGAGCTGGCATCGACTCGAGGGCAGTGGGCCATTGGATAATGAGCTATCAGAAAGGCAAGCTGAGCTGGATTTGTCTCTATGACTTGGAATGAGCAAGGCGGGGCATGGTTTAGTAAACAGTTTCCAGAAGTGGCCACTGTCCATTCCTTTGATCTCTGTATGGTCCATGCATCAAGAGTCGAGTGTTTTCCTCACTTCCCCTTTGGGCTGACCTGCCCTTCAGCTTCCACTGAGGAGCGGTAGGAAACCAGGAAATCACTGTTGGAGACGGCCAGGCCGGTGGCCTTACGGAGTCTGGCAGCCCTTGCTTCCTCTGGCTTCAACACCTGCCATTATGTTATGGCTCCAGCTCTGCTGGAGAGAGAGGCCATCTTGGCGAGGCCTGAAACAAGCATTCTAGGATAGTCAAGCCCCATCCAGGCTCCTGGTTGGTTGAGCACAGGTGAGGTGGTCAGATGAAGCCCCGCCCAGTGGCGCTCCCGCCTACCCCCAGAATCACAAGGCATCATCAACGATGATGGTGAAGCCACCGCGTTCTGGAGCGGTTTGTCGGGCAGCTGTGGGTGACTGGGACATGCGATGTCAGCAGGGACGTAACACTTCATTTTCTCGTGAGCTGTGCAGACGCCTGTCCTGAGCTGGGCCGTTCCCGAAGTCTCCGTATGCAAGAGGCTTGGCAGAGTCATGTTATTTCCATATGCATTCATACCTGGAGATGCACCGGTTCATACTGCTTGTAAGAATCCAGCTTCATCAGGCCTAGCATTTAATACCTGACCTGGGTTTTCAGGCAATTCTTTTTTTTTTTTTTTTTTTGGGGGTGGGGTCGGGGGGGGGGGGGGCGCCATCACTGCCTCTGGTGGTCGTGGGCACTACCCAGTGCCGCTCCTGAGAGCCGCTGCTGGATTTGAACCGCCAAGCCCGCAGGCTGCAGTCCCGCACTCAACCACTTAGGCCCCTTTCAGGCAATTCTTATATGATGACCCATCTTGACTCTGCTTGCCTGGCCAGTGGTGAGCCCTTGGGGATGAAAGTCACTGTGATCACTTTTATAACTAGACGGATGGCGCGTGTTGCACCTACTCTTCCTCTTGGCATGCAAATCAAACCAAAGAGGAAGAGAGGTCATCACCTCCCTCTCAGAACTCACGGCCATCAAGTCAGTGGTAGCTCACGGTGGTCCTGGAAGACAGGGTCGAGCTGCTTCTGTGGTTTCCAACATTGTCACGCGATGGGAGTAGAAAGCCCATCCTTCTGCTGTGCAGAGGCCGGGGCTCCGACGGCCAGCTTCCTGGTGAGCAGCCCAGCTCGTCGCCAGCGTCATCCCCCACCAAGGCGCCTCAGCTGTCAATGCTGGTCCTCCCGTGACAGGACTGCAGATGCTGGCCAGGATGCCGCCAGACTGCAACCTTCACCCACTGCTTGGCAGGCTGGAAAGTGGCCTCCACTGTGGAGAATGGTAGGGAGCGTCCTGAAAAAACTGGAAATAGCAATCCCATAGGACCCAGCAGCCCCCCTGCTTGTCGGATATCGTAGGCAAAGAAGATCCCTGTCGCAAACAGATCTCTGTGCCCCATGCTCACCGCGGCACTATTCACAAGAGCGAAGAGAGGCAACTGCCCGGGTGTTTGAGTGGGGACGTGGAGGGACAGGCACACAGGCGGTAGGGTGTGGGGAGGAGGGGGGGTGTGGCTGGTAGGCAAGTGGCCACTGTCTAAGTTTGACAGTTACTACTCAGAGGTTTATTTTCCTTTAAACTCTTGAATTTTGTTCGGTTCGTTTTCTATTTTCCAAATGGAATTTTCTATGCTGTCAGTATGTTTCATATTGTTATATAAAAGCGATTTTCGGTATATTCCATTTCCATCCAAGCTTAGTTAGGCCTCTTTTTGACCCTTTCCCAAACACTTCTGAAAGAACAGTTTTATTTGTAAGTGAACACGGGGAAATCTAGGGCTGGTGTCAGGCACAATTTGAGCATTTCTTGGCGTGTTCTCTCTCGGGGTGCTGCTCGAGGACCGTCCTGGGATCTGAAGGAGGAGTCTGGGTGGAATTCTTCATCCAGACTTGAGTGTGGGCCAAAATAAACAGCGGCTTCAGGCAGGCGGCTTTGGTACCACGACAGGGCCAGACACCAGATAGCTGAACTGCCAGCGAGGGCTCTGTAATGTCAGCAGCGAAACAAAGGGCCGATTCATCCAAGCTTAGTCCCTCTTAAACCGCACGCCTCAGTCGGTCACACAGGACCCCGGACGTCAGCAGGACTTTGTCTGCAGGGGGCATTTGGCACCACAGATACAGAAGCCAGTCGTGCCCAGAGCCTTGTCTGCAGACTCCAGCCTGAGACCCTGGGGCCATGTGGCACTGACTATACTGCGGGCTGGCCAGGGTCCTGACTTCCCAGCCTCAGCCTCAAGCCCTCAGCCGTCTGGGTCCAGCTGGGTCTGTTTCTGCAGATGTCCAGTGAGTGAATCCCAATGGGAAAAATGAGCACAGAAATCTTTGAGTAAGGGATTTTCACTGCCCCCTCCAGGCCACGGGCAGTAGGGGGTCCTCGTGCTGGCCACAGGTTCTCTCTTCCACAGGAAGTCATCCAGGCCAAATCCTGGGTACAGCCGAAAACAGGAAGCCCTGGGTGGCTCACCTGCCTGCAGTTGGCTGGCAGTAGCTCAGAGTTTTACTGGATCAACCTTGGGGATGGTTTGAAGAACTGAGATTTATGTAAGTAGTGCCCTGTATGAGGCTTGGGAAAAGGTGCGCACAACTTCCTGGCATGTTAAATGAAGCCTGTGCTGCACCTGTAATGATGGCCCTGTTTCTGCCATCCTGCTCAGTGGCAGCAGAAAGCTTGTGAACAATGCACGGATAGTCCCAGCTTTTGAGAGCTACCAGACTCCTCCGGAAGCTTTGTGAAAAACACTGACGTCACAGTTTCAGCCCTGGCCTGCCTTCTCCCCAGCCCCTTCTGTACACAGCCGCTCTCTGCAGCGTGGCACTCAGCTGTGTCCTTGACCGACCCTGCCCCGGCCTCATGCTGCCCCTGTGTCCGGTGCCCAGGCTTCCTTTCTAGCTGGACACCACCTCAGCTTCTCTGCCCTCCTGCAGCGGGAGGTGACCTTTCCAGCTGTGTTTCTCATTGTGAATGCCTTCTCTGGTGCTCCTTGGGTGGAAGCTGATGGAAGGGAAAAGGAAGGATCCCCGGGGGTGGCACCCTGGTGAAGCGCTCTGCTGCTGGCCAACAGGTAGGCAACGGCTGGAGCTTAGCAGCCCTTAGCTCGGGAGAAAGGAGGCAGTGGCATGTGGAACAGTGACAGACACCCCAGGAAACCCCCACAGCGCAGTTCTGTTCTGTCCTACAGGATCGCTGCCCATCCGAATTCACTCACTGGCAGTGATTTTCTTCAGAACCACCTGTAATATTTTGTGCCCCCCCCCCCCCCCCCCCCCCCCCCCC
>PVJH01011873.1:0-49606 GCA_004026705.1 Nesogale talazaci | reverse complement strand
TTGCTGGGACATTGGCTGTGTGGCCTGTTCTCTTCCACGTTGGTGCTGGCTCCTTGACACCTAGCTGGGTGCTCTCCTGGTCCTCCTTCCCCTCTTTCCCAACGCCAGAGTCAGCACAGAGTGGCTGCGGCTGCTTCTAGCCTTGCCAGGAGCTCCCACTGGGTGCGTCGTCTTGAAACTCCCGTCTCCCCGTCTGTCTGTCTCATTAGACGCTGAGCAACCAGAGAGGGGGATTGGATCTCATTTAGTATTTGTTTAGGAGCAGCCGTCCGGTATGGTAAATGTTCAATAAATCTTGGGATAGACAGAAATAGGAGAATAACAAATCACTGGTGAGGGGAAGACGCCTACGTTTGCCGAACTAAGTGGTGTCATTTAGCTTATCATCAGAATCTGCCTTTCAAAACATATTGTTGGCAATATTCATGGAAGATGTTAATTAAAGGAGTGCTTCCTTTTAGAGTAATGAGAAAACTGGTGGCTGAATTACCTACCCATGAAAGGAATAGTGAAGATACACTTGCATATGCATTTTCAGAAATGGCAGATAATTAGAACATTTGTTACTCACAAAAGAGCCAGTATACAACACACGATTTACATGTGACTCAAAGGTTATATATGTAAACAGATTGATTGAGAAATGTGTCTAATTAAAATTCACTACAAGTAAAAAAAAAATCCTTGAAATAGCTAATAGAAGACAGTAGAAAACAATTTTTCTAGGAAGTACAGTGATACATTTTAGTTGATTAATATAATGTAAACCATCTCGATAGCATTTTAATTAAGTAACATGAAGTTTGTCTCATGACCTCGTAAATGAGCTCTCACTCACTGCCACCTAGTTGATGTCAACTCACAGTGTCCCCACCAGGCAAGGTAGCACTCCCCTGTGGCTTTCGGACACTGTCACAGTTTACCGGAGTGGAAAGCCCCATGTTCTCTGTCTGCGCAGGCCGATGCTTTTGAACTGCTGGCCCTGCGGGTCGTAGCCCAACATGTAACCAGTCGGAGTCACCAGGGCTTCTCCTGTTTGCTCCAGTGCACACCTGCACACGTAGATACATATGTGTACATGTAGGGGTGTGTATATGAAGAAGAAGAAATATACTTTTTCACTTCTAACAGTTTATTTCTGACAAGCAGGACCGTGAGATGACTTCCCTCCTCTTCCCGAGGGTCCTTAGTCCTGCTAGGGACTAAGGGTTTCTCAAACAGGGCGTTGTTGTTGCCTCCTCCCATCCTGTCTCCTGCCTCCAGAGAACCATTGAAAATGTCCTGGGACATTGTTGATTGTCACAGCTGGAGTGGGCGCCCGCATTGACAGGCCACCCCCTTCCGCATGGGACCTTATCCAGTGTGTGCTGAGTGCCAATGGAGAGCGCCTGGCTTTCAAGGGCTTCCAATGGCCACTCGGCGCTGTGGCGCTGCACGCTTGCAGAGTGACTGGTAATTTGACTACTGCTGTCAAAGGTAACTGCCAGAAAGATTAATTTTGAGCTCCCCGTAACAGGCTTGAAATAAACTATCCTGTGTAGGGTACACCAGAGAAAAGTTTCCCGTGTTTAACTCATGGCGCCGTGCAGCTGTAAACTCACCCATGACCCCCGGACTGTCTTAAATTTTCTTTGGAGGGGCTTATGGGTGACCTTCATGTCAACTTAGAGGCAATTAATGTTTCTGAACAATATGGCTTGCACATCTTGAGGTCTCTCAGAAGAAGGATAGCAGCAAGTACGGTTGAAATACTCACGGATCAGGGGCTGCTTCTCTCCTCTCCCGATGGTCACGGCAGGGTCTGCCAATAGCTTTTATCCATCCCCGTGTGCCCCTCCCCACCCCCCCCCAACTCCCCCACCCCACCCCCCACCCCCCGCCCCATGGAAATAAAGGGAAGCTTGGCAGCGTCCTAATAACCCCCTGAGCTGAACTGTTGGTATCCTAGCAGCTAAATCCAGTCCATCTTTCTTAAGTGCAGAGAGCACAGTGTCATCCTCTATGTTTTCGGATGTGTGGCTCCACTCACGCCGGCTTCTCTGAGGCACATGTGCTTCAGCCTGCCATGGCGGAAGTGGATGGTGCAAGTACACAGGGGTCGGCTCCTCTTGTCTGTTCTTGCCTGGGTGCTGCTGATGTTCAAAATAGCCCCATGCCTGCCATGCTGCCCACCCCTACCAGAAACCCCACCCCAGCTCAGAGTCATTTCCTCAGTTCCCAGGCAGCCATTTGGGGCCCACTTAGTACCTGGCCAGCCTCGCGCCCTGGGATGCGGGTGGTGGGGTAGGTGACCCTTCCTGAATGACTCCATTCATCTATGTCTGGATACCAAGATCACGGACAACAACGAGGGGGCGAGGGCTGACTGCTTTCCCCCCCTAAAATCTAGTTTCTTCTGTAACTTGCGGCTGCTAAATATGAACAGAGTTTTGTGTTGGGCACTGTGACTTTTCTGTGCTTGGCTGGAACTGCCTTTCCAAACCAAATTAGGGTGAGGGAAAAGACATTATCAGGGACATTTTGGCCCTAGTAGATGTGTGTTTTCTTTGTTCTCTAGTTCTCAGGAAAATGCTTAAGTGCTCTCTGGCCAGAAGTCATAATCAATTTTAGGGAATCTTGGAAGAGTAAGACATTGAAAAAAGGATTCTTCTTTTTCATTCCGTTTCTTTTACTTTGTACTTTCCACGAGTTTGGGGATGAGCTGAGAGAAACTTTGACAACAGGACGCTGAGTGGAAATGTATGCAGACTCCTGGTGTTACCACGACATCCCCTAGACTGGCCACATAGTTCTCATAGCAATTTGGAACAAGGGAGACTTCTGCCTTCCTGTATTCCAGGTGCCACATTTCAGCACAGTCCACTAGGGGTTCAGCTCCTGGCTGAAAAACAAGTGCTCACAAGGAAAACAACACAAGAGGGATAGAGTTTTTTCACATATCTCAATACAGACTCCTAGAAAGAAGAATCTAGTGAGATGCTAAGTGTTTTTATTGCTTTAGTACAGCTGTAATTTAATAAACTCATCCCCAGAGGCTCTGTTGAGTTCTTTGTGGG
The DNA here is from genome assembly GCA_004026705.1 of Nesogale talazaci. Classification (NCBI taxonomy): domain Eukaryota; kingdom Metazoa; phylum Chordata; class Mammalia; order Afrosoricida; family Tenrecidae; genus Nesogale; species Nesogale talazaci. The sequence goes on along the minus strand of PVJH01011873.1, from coordinate 46,550 downwards.
GTCAGCGTGGGAAGATTGGTGAGTCTTGGATGAGAGCTTGGCAGGCAGTTTGACTTGTTCTCTGGGTGAGGGGTACCTCTGTACTTTTGCTAATCCAGCTCTGCTTGGCAAGCGTTGTCATTTCCAGCTGTGGCCCACGCCCTCAGCTACTCTTCCAAGTGAACTTGTAAAGCAGAGGGCTCAGGTTCACGTGGCTGCATTACGGTTCATTTTTGCATTGGCCCTTGAGATACCCTTGGCCCAGAGCTCCCCCGGGTACAACAGAACAGAGCACTGCCCACGTTTGCACCCCACTTCACAGTTGTGGCTAAGTTTGCAGCCACTGTGTCAGTCCATCCGGTGGAACTTTTTAAAATTTTTTATTACCGAATCCTCTACTTGACCAACTGTGATGCCCTTTTCCAAGCTCTGGTCCGCCTTGAAAGCATGCTATAGCCAGTATCTGCCCCAGCGCTGCCATTCACGGACAGCAGCTCTTCTCCAGTCTCCCTGACTCGCTGGCCAACTCCCACCTGCACACGAAGGGACTGGAAATCTCCTGGCTCTGACCAAGCCACCTTAGTTCTCAAAGTGACATCTTTACTTTTTGTGTGTGGGGGGTGGCCATCACTACCCTTGGGGGAGTAGGAAGCCCAGCCTTGCTCCTGGAGAGCTGCTGCTGGATTTGAACCGCAGTCCCGCACACATCCACTGCACCCTGGGGTTCAGCCGACAGCTCTACTCTGCCACACGTTTGCAGCACATTTGCCCAATACAGTAAATCACTGGGATGCCTTCTTCATATATAATTACTTCTTGATATGAAAAAGCAAACCAAACTCACTGTAATTGAGTCAGTGCTGGCTCCTCAGGGCCCCCTGTGGGTTTCCAAGATGAACCGTGTCTGGGCTACAAAGCCCAATCTTTATCCCGAGGAGCTGCTAGTGTTTCCATCTGCTGACCATGCAGTCGCTGACAGCCCAACCTGTACCTGCTGCGCCACGCGCGCTCCTCCCTCCTCTTATACATGGACGCGCGCCAAGCCGCGTACCCACCACCCTGCAGTAACTCCCTTCTTCCATACGCCTCCCGCCTCCTGGTGACGTAGTGGGCTAGCCACACAAGAGCTGCTGGCTGCTGTTGGAACCCGCCAGCTGTTACATGGGAGAAAGGGGAGAGTGGCTGCTCCTGTCAAGAATTTAAAATCTTGGAGCCTCAGAGAGGCTGTTCAACTCTGATCCATAAGGCTGTGTGCGATGAGTCAGAACCAGTTCGATGGCAGTAAAATCCTTACTATGTATACATACCTACACGTATACATTCCTGTTAAGTCTAAGGACTTACTCATTGTACGCCTGCCCAGATGGGAAATACCCTTAACCCTTCCAAGGAGAGCAGAGGAACGCCTAATAGAAAGCTTGTTAAAATCAGACAGGACTAGAGTAAAAGGATGCTTCCTGCTTTAGTTCCCCCGCCATACTCCCCGCCAACATTTCGGTCCTAAAATCTTACTTGATTGCTGTCAGGTCTTTAAACACACATACACACACACACACACACACACACACACACCTATAAACTGGTTAAGTGGAAGATTATCTCCTTACAAATATTGGGGGGAGGGGGGGGTTGATGGGCTTGGGCCCTGACATATTTTACAAGCTTCTAGGAGCCAGGAGGGCTGATCTCTGAATCGCTTTGTTTTATGTATCTTTAATCGTGGCTATTTTCGTCTTCTGCTGGAATACCGAAAGGTTTCCCTTCCTGGGTCCTTCCCAGGCTGCGTTTTACAAGCTCCCCGGAAGAGTGTAAGGAACACTGACCAATCCAGTGATGTCCACTCCTTTGCACCAAGTGAAATAGAAGTTCTGCTCGTTTGGCTTTATTTCTCTTGAGAGGACAGGTTGGCAGACAGGAAGAGGATGGCCGACATCAGACAGTATGGAAACAGATCACTGTCTCTGGCCGGTTGGGGTCAAAACCCCAACTCTCACTTTCCTTCCTCAGAAGCCCCTCCAGTGCGTCATTGGCTCTGCCCTGCCCTGCGTCCTCTGCATTCTGTTCACTGCCCTTGCCCACCCTTAGTCAACTCACACTGGCCCCAGGGGACAGAGTTCAATGGCCCTGTTGCGTTTCTGAGACTCTTAAGTCAGTGGTTCTCAACCTTCCTCATGCCCCAACCCTTTCATACAGTTCTTCATGTGGTGGAGTGGTAGTGCAGGTAGACTAGAGAAACGAATTCTTAAACACGCATATGGATATAAGGGAAAGGTTTATATACAAGAGGAAGGGAACATTGAGAACGCATCCCAGCCCAGTCTAGTCCAAGGTCATTAAGTCCGATATTAGCCCATATGTCCGATACCATCCTATAAAGTCTCCTTCCAACTCATGAAGCACATGCAATGACACAAGGACAATCACAGACCAGTGGGTGCCGAGTCTTATCTATCCAGCGGCAGTAGAAGCATCCCAGTGCTGGCAGGGGTCTCCCCATGGCTCCTCATTTCCAGGACTCAGGGTCCGTCAGCAGTATCCATTGGCGGTAGAAGCATCTCAGTGCTGGCAGGGGGTCTCCCAATGGCCTCCCAAGCCTCTCAGCACTGGGAGGAGTCTCCACATGGCTTCTCTGACCCCCAGAAGTTTGGGTTTCTTCAGGGTAAGCCCATGTGGCTTCTCCAGCTCCGCCAGTCTCCAGAAATCAGGATCTATCAGCATGCTGTCATCTCATCTTGTCAGTAGTTCGACTCCAAGGAACTGAGTCAAGTCTCTCTTCTCCAGTTGGGAAATACCGCAAGACTTACAGAGACCTCATTGGCGATCTCCAGATTGACAGGTTAGACTCCACCCCTACATTCCCAATCATGAAATTGACATCAAGTACATGATCGCCACATATGACAACCCCCCCCCCCAGCCATAAAATTATTTTCCTTGCTACTTCATCACTGTCATTTTGCTACTGTTATGAATCAGGCGACCCCTGTGAAAGGGTCGTTCAACATCTCCCGCTCCCCTCCTCCAAAGGGGTCTCGACCCAACAGGTTGAGAGCCGCTGCTCTAAGCCGTCACGGGAGCAGACAAGCCTCATCTTTCTCCACAGAGCAGTTAGTGGGGTTGGTTTTCACTTTCAACCTTGCTGTGGGCAGAACAGCCCTGGGGAGAGGACAGGAGAAGGAAGAAGACCTTTGAGGGATGGGTTGACTCAGTGGCTGCAGCAGTGATTGTGCGGGACCAGGCGTGTTCCTTTGGCTGTACACAGGGCCACCGTCAGCCAGGGCAGACTGGGCAGCACCCAGCAGCTGCAGCATTAGCAGGGTGATGCTGAACTCACTGTGCCACCAGGGTTCCCTGGGCCACAGAGTCCTGCTGCCAGGCTACCTTCTCACCTCTGACCCATGGCCCCTAGGGCGTAAGAACCTGCCAAAATATGTGGTGGGGCAGCACCGCATCCTGGCTGAAGAGCTGGGGCCAGAGCCCACTGCTCGCTGCCCAGGTCCTTGTGAGGCCCCTGTTGCCTGCCGGGCATCCCTCTGTGGACCAGCCAGTGATGTTTGCTGCGGGTCAGGCCCACAGTACTTGTTATTGTAATGATATAATTAAATGAAGTGTTCAGTATACTGATAATGGATTGTAAAAAAAACAGTTGTTTCCATTAAAATTAATTTGAGTGCTATGGACAGATTGAAAAGCGAATCATTGGAAATCTCGCCAAATAATGGTGGAAGCCAAAAGTGAAGGAAATTGGGGTTGAAAAAATTCATGAAAATTCATAAAGAGTCTTCATATTCCCAGTGCTTGGGGGAACCAGGGAGTGAGACACAGGGAGGCCTCTTCAGGGACAGGTTGGCCCTGAGTCCAACAATGGCCACTCACAAACAAATGTGAATTGCTTAGGGAGTCACTGTCTGCATGTGTTTCCATGCATCCTCCCCCCCCCCCCCGACCCCCCCATTCCAGGCACTTTCAGTTAACGTACCACAGCAAGCCCTGTCCGTTTTCTAGGAGGTGGCTCTTGCTGTTATTTATTCTAGAAGAGGTTTCGTTGAAGTCTAGCTGTGGTATGGCCCCCACTCTCAAGATGTTGACATTCAGAACGGACAAGAAACTGGAAAGAATAGTACAGATTCTTTTCCCCAAGTCTCCACTTATCTGCCTTCCAGTACTATTGCTTGATCTGTTTGTACATGTACCAGGAAGGGCTTTCACAGAACTCGGGGGGAAAGACATTATCTTTTAGTTGAATTTTCCACACATGTGTTTTGAAACCCGCTCATACAGATAAAAGTCGGGGGTGAATGGGGTGCACATGAGTAATTTTTTCTGCTGAACCAATTGGAACTGTCAGAGATGTGACGTTTCACACTTAACGTATCTCAGCACAAACCTACTAAAAGCAAGAATCTCGCCCAATTAATGGCGGCATATCATTGTCACTCAAGACATGAAAAGTTCTGAGGCTGAGCCCCGGTGGCGTAGTGGTTGTGTGCGGGACTGCGGCCCACTGGGATGGAGGTTCAATTCCAGCTCCCAGGAGCAAAGACTGGGCCTCTGACTCCCACCACCAGAGGGCAGTGATGCCTAAAAAAAAGACATTAAAGGGCAGTGATGCCTAAAAAAAAAAGACATTAAAAGTTCTGAAACGAATACAACCGAACATACACTTCAAAATCAGGTTTCTGTTTTGTGAGGTCTTTTTCTTCTCTTCACTCTCTTGACTCTAATCACACGTTATATTTAGATTGCTTCCTCAGTATGATTTAAGCAAGAACTATAGTTGGGAGGTTTTCTTTCTTACCACATTGTCATTTTTTGAAAAGTTTTGATATGTTTGTATTGGAGTTTGTCATATTGCACTCAAGTTAAGCTTTTTTGGTGGGCCATTCTAGGGGCGTCCCAGCAGGCATCAGTTAACTCTGACTCGGCCTGTGGGTGGCGATGTAGGTTAGCTCCTGTCGTGCAGGGGGGCTCTACCCTTTCTCCACCGTGAAGCTCAGGCCCTTACCTGGGCAGTGAGTGAGCATGGTGTGAGGTCAGGCTCTGGACCGCATGCCTTGCCCTTCCCCCACCAGGCGCCTGGGGTCTCTGGGTGAATCGACCTGATGGCAGTGAGTAGTGCCGTTGACCCCACGGCAGAACCCTGCTGCCTGTTCTTAGCCACTTCTAGTCACCGGGTTTTTTAAATATATGATAGGATTCCTGTGATTGATGACCATTGAGGTTCTCTTAAGGAAATGCTATGTGATCACCCCAAAGAGAGGAAGCTGCCCCCCAGTCACTCAATGTTCATTTGAACAGTAAGATCTCTGAGCAACAGGGACCTCTTTTCTGTACTAACACTGTTCCAGACGACCATAACAAACCACACAGGCAGCTTTCCTCATAGAATGTAGGTAGTTTGAACTACTTGTTTTTCTTGAGGACTGCAGAGTTACGACCTCATCCTCAAACCCAGAAGAACAGAGTTCCTATTCTGGCTGCATGGCTTCTGTGCAGTTTTCTCGTCTTCAGTCTCCTCTGTACACTGGGGACATGAGCCATCACTCCTGGCCACTCTGAAGACTGGTCAGGTGGTCGGGGTCCTGCTGGTGAGGATGGGATATTCAGGGGCCCCCACGCAGAGCCACCGGGCACGTCATGAGGAGACACGGCCCTGGCCTGATCCGCCCTTCTCCTTGAGGATCTATCTCTGTCTTTTGACCAAGCGTGCTGTCCTTTTCCAGGAACTGGTCTCTCCTACCAACATGCTCAGTATGTAATGATTTATTCAACCTGCATTTTGTGATCTGAGGCGATTTTCACATGCCCACATGGTCGTTTGAAGCCAACCTTGTTGATACATGAGGGAGAATCAGAGTAACGAACTTCCTTTCTGTGTCCTCCGTGCATCTGACTGATAGTAGTGTGTGGGTTTTGTTTTCTTTCCCCCTAGCATCCCCTTCCACCAAGACACGCTATGTCCTAAATGTGCCCTCGAAGGCTGACCTTTCATGCTGCCCGTGTGATTCGTTATGGTCGTCTGGAACATTATTAGTACAGAAAAGAGGTCCCTGTTGCTTGGAGATCCAACTGTTCAAATGAACATTAAACAACTAGGGCCAGCTTCATCTATTTGGGGTTGAATTTTCCCACCTTGGGACTCAGAAGCACAGAGTGAAATCTGAAGATAGTGAGGAAACATCTTCCATCACTAGTCCGTGGAGATCGAAAGTCTGCTTGCAAGATGGAAGTGATCATAAATGACTCAGGGGCCAGCTTCCAGTAGCTGCCACTGACCAGAAAGGGGACCGTGTAGCATTGATAAGGATGGCTGCGGTGGAGGGGGACATGGTCAATATCTTTACATCTGTGAGTTCCTCAGGAGACGCCAGCTACGTCTGCAGACCCGAGCCGCGTGCCACCTCGTAGCCCTGAGATCCTGCAGCTCCAGAGGCTGACAGCCATTCCTTCCACGGGCCAGAGACACTTGGTGCTCCTCGAGCTTCAGCTGGGAGCCAGCCTCGCCCCTGACGACAGCCATGGCTCCGGGGTCTGCACAGAGTAACTTGTCAAGAGTATACTTTCCCACATCTGGAAGTTATGTAGCCGTCAACTTCAATTTTACTTATACTCTTTCCAGAGAGCTCTGACATGGTAAACTGATAAGATAATTGTTCTATTTTGATTTCTCCACACAGTTATTGCATGGAAAGGTGATGAGTGGCTTCTTACAATTGCAGACAGAACACGCGGGGCAGGCCGGCCTCGGAGTCTGCGCGTGGGCGCGGTCCTGGACGGCCGTGGTGAGGCTGGGGTCGCACGCAGCCCAGCAGATCGCTGAAGGCTATGGTGTCCCCGTGTGCGGGAAAGCCAGGCGCACCCTCTGCTGCAGCCTCCTGCAGCCTTGGCACGAAGACCATGTTGAAGTCGTGTGCGGCTGACCAGAGCGTGGCAGACGAAAAGAGAGCACAGGCTGCTGGGGCAACGGTGCCGATGGCTGGCTGGGCGCTCGGTCGCCGCAAGCCTGCAGCTGGTCAGAACGCCCACGTCGATGGCGCCTGTAAAACGGTGCCCCTCAAGCAGGGTGTGCCAGTGGGGCTTTGTGCATGAGTCCAAGATAAGGCCGTTCTAGAAGAGCTTTATTTGATTGACATTGCTGTCAAAAGCTTAACCCTGCGTTGCGTATTCATGTGTTTTTAAAGGAAGTCCCAAACAGCACTCACGAAGCATGGTGGAAAATTCGGGAAATCTCTCTGGGTGTTTGACCAAGTACACGATTTTGTAGCAAAAGGAAGGAAGCGATCAGTTTGTGGAAACAGTACTGCTGACTCAGCTGTGTGTGTGTGTGTGTGTGTGTGTGTGTGTGTGTGTGTGTGTGGTGGGGTTGAGGACTCACTGGGTGCCGGCGGTGTGGTGGGTGAGTGGGGTCCAGACCAGCAGACTCCGGCTGCGTGTCTCGGGGAGTGAAAAGGACAGGCTCCTCGGCTGGCCTTTTAAAGCTTCTTCAAGGTTTGTAACATGATCAATCTGTAGCAGTAATCAACCGATCACTCTGTAATGAGACAAGGCCTGATTCGGTCACCGTGTGCATAACTTCTGTTTAAGTTGCACCTGATAGATCTCTTCCTGGCTTCGTGACCGGTCATCTGGAGAAGGCGGCCCCGGGGGCAGCTTGAAGCCAGGCTGTCGGCATCACCTCCACCTGAGTCCCTCCTGCAGAAATGCCCACGGTCCAGAGGACACCCAAAAGGGGGGCGCGGGAGGGAGCCCCTGGGACTCTTGCTGCACAGTTGAGGGAGAAAGGTTATACTCAAGCTTGAAGCATTTCAGTCACGTATGATGACTTTTCCATCCGGCAGAAAGAGGCGTGATTACAAAGACACCCCCCGCCCCACCATCACCACCATGGCTGGGGGGGTTACAGCTGCTCCTGCCTTCCCCTGGGCATCATCAAACAGACCCTTATGATTGAGGCTCTCAGGCCTTGAGAAATGTTTACTGTTTGCCTACTCTCGACAACCTGGTTAGAGACATGATCTGTCAGGCAGCTTGCTGGGTTTACGGCAACTCGGAATGTGCTGGGAACTAGGTTAGCATTTGTTTGATTGAGGGCACGTTGATTAGAACCATGAAAGAAGAATGCGGAAAAGTAGAGACAGTATGTTTTTAAAGGAACTCGACTCTGAACAGGATGCCTGCAGTGGCTGGCACCGGCTTGGTGCTGGGGAATTTCAGCAGAGAGGGATTTCGGTTCTAATCCTGGCTTTACCAGTAATTGGCCTTGATCAGCTTGTTTAACTTTGCCGGCAACCCCGCACGCACACATTTTTCCTAATATTAAGAAACTGGAGCTTCCCGCCCTCTTGCTCCCCTCTCCCCCTCCCCCCTCACTGTAAGAATCTGTCTGAGGAATACATTTGGGCACAATTCGTTAAATTCAATAACTATCCACTAGTGTTGGTTTGGGAGCTCACTCCTCACCAGGGACCTGCCTGGGCTAGTCAGCAGACAGAGACCATACAGACGGGCAGCATTTAAGTTCGATTGGCTTTATTGCGTGATTTGATGGTCATTTTTTATTTTTATGCAAATGGGAGGTTTATAGCAGCCCTGTTTCAAGCATGTCTATTTATGCCATCTTTCCAACAGCACATGTTCCCTCTGTCTCTGCCACACTTCGTCATTCTCAAATTATTTCAGTGTTTTTCCTAATGCTACTGCATCTTTTAGTGGACTGTGGTCTGGTGGAAATGGGACTTTGAGAGGCATGGAGACCCACGACTTGGTGAGGCCTTCTTTACTGCTGTGGTCTGGAACCAAGTTGGCTACACCTCGAGGGCCTGCCCATCTTCCCAGCTAGGAAAAAAGCACACCCAAAAAGAGGCAGTGGGGGGGGGAAGGGGTGGTCTTGCAAGCACAGTGGAGAAGGAAGGAAAGGCAGTGGTGAAGTAAGAGAAGCACAGCAGCAGATGGACACTCCAGCGGGGGACTGAACGCTCTGGGGAAGATTTCTGGACCCCCATCTCGCTTACCAGCCCCGTGCCTCCCAGTCTCAACGAGCAAGGCCTGGCAGGCCGTTCGTAGATGGGCCTTCTCAGTAAATAGCAGCAGAGAGAACAACCTGCGGAGCAGTTTCGCTCTACAGCACATGGGATCGCTGTGTCAGTGGGCTCATAGGTTGCAGCCATGTGTTTCTGTGCGGGCATTTCTTTAGACTGTTGCCGCTCTTCTGCATGGAAAGGTTTCTGAGAACTGAGAGACGGGGTGGACAGGGGTGCAGACATCACCCCATGGTGAACTCTAGGCTTCAGGTGTGGGGAACCAGGCACGTAAGAAGCACATGTTGAAGATCAGAGTGATGGCGCAGGTGTGAGGTAGGGGATGGGAGCGAGTGGTAGTGAGGGGTGAGGTGGGGCAGAGTCCCAAGAAGGCTTTGGGCAGCAGAGAGTGGGCGGCGATGGATAGGTCTTCTCAGGCTCAAGAATGACCGTAGTGCCCGGCTCCCTCGGGCTGGGGGCGCTACTGAGTGCGCAGACCTGCCGAGAGCAGATTTGTCCTGGCTCCTGGAGGGCGCAAGCTCTCCACCAGGGAACGTCAGCGAGTGGGTGGCCACATGCGTGAGTGCTGCATACAAAGGTCTGTGCGTGCTGTTGTGATGAGTGAGCCCACATCCCTTTCAAGGACCGTGGTGGCTTTTTATCATTGTCCTTTCTAATAAGTCGTAAGTAAAACTGGGCTCTCAGAGAGACCTGTGGACTTTGCTGTCTGCAAAGAGGGGTGCGTGTGCACCAGGAAAGCTAGGCACAATTTTAAAAGAGAGTGATTGATCTGAACGTTGATATCATACACCTGTTGACTGGTACAGATATCGGTGGGCCCATGAAGAGTTTGTAAGCAGGGAATTTGCACACCAGTTGCTGGATAAGGGTTTGCACAGGGCAATGGGGCAGGTGGGGCCTGGACTCGGGCCTGCTCACCGTTGGCCAGGCAAGGTTGGTGCTGTGGCTCTGGGGTAGATGATGACTCATGGCCACGCTGCGTGTGCAGCTTCAACCTCCAGGATCACTCCCTCAGACCCGACTTCAGGGTCCCTACAGGTGTGCTGAACCACTTCCTTCAGGGGTAACCTTTTGTCCCCCCTGGGAACCCAATCCTGACCCAGTGAGTCTCAACCAGCAAGTATAGTGGGACCAGTGATCTCATATGCACACATACATTGAAAATCATCTCAAAAACAATAGAAAGAAAGAAAATCATCTCACCAGTCTAGCTGAAGGCCAGGGGGCTTAATGGAAGTCCGTGAAGAAATGGAGTGAGGAGTTCTCTCGTGAACTTTTGGAAGCCCCTCAGATAGTGCATGTGTGAGTGCATGGGCACATCCACCTGCCTGTTTGATTGTGAACAAGGCTTGGGTTTTGTTACTGGTTCCTCATCATTGTTATTTGGCCTTCATCTTCCTGTTTAAAAGCCTTCTTAAAAATTGTTACTCCTTTCAACTTGTGACCTGTAGGTTGAAATTAAATTGGGGCTGGAAATGACTCTCCAAATCCTTTCTTCACAGACTTTTCTTTGTATTTTTCTAGACGTGAAAAAGATTATCCCTGGGTTTCCAGAGTAAAAGCAAAGATGGTGATTAAGACTGAATTAGAATCTTTATTCCCTATGATTTGCTAATAGTAAAGTAAATAGCCCGGTCTTAAAGAAGCTTTTCAAGTAAGTCCTGCAGCCTCTGAGAGCCCAGCGACTTTAATTAAAGAAACACAGAGCACTGCTCAACTTTGTGTTTGTCAGTGGGAAAAATATGTATTTTTGAATTTTCAAAGCTTCTGCCCGCAGCACATGGAGTACACATGTTGGCCCTCCGTTTCGGGGACACATGGATTCAGATGTTCCAGCCCTTTGTCTGCCTGGTCGGGGCTCACCTCACCAGCCGAGTGTGGCACCGACCGTCCAAACACAGCTTTTGCAAACAGAGCAGCTAGAGTTACTGCTCAAGCACTCTCTAGGGGCCCGATAAAGTCAGCCTCTGTTTATGTAGCGGAGTCGGGGCGCAGGGGGTCCGCCGGGTACTGGGCGGTGGGATGCCTTTGGTGTTGCCTTTCAGGGTAAAGACTGGAGTTAATAAGCCGGTATTTTTACGCGATTTCTCTGGAGGCACACCCTCACGCTGGTGATTATGCCGAACTATTTTGTTAATTTGGTATTAACGCTCCCCTTTAAGCAATTAGTTTTCATAAAGTCAACAGGTTCATTGACGGCAGAATGGGCCAGGGCACTGAGTCTCCCTGATAAAAGGCATTAAAATGTCCATTCAGTCCTTTTTGTTCAGAGCTACTGGTGTTCTCTCTCTCTCTCTCTTCTCTCTCTCTCTCTCTCTCTCTCTCTCTCTCTCTCTCTCTCTCAATAATATTGTCTTTTTGGTGTTCTTGCAGTTTAATTTAAGCTGGACTTTCAAAACAAACAAACTGTGCTGCCTTATCTTTTTCTCAAATACTCACGGAATCCTTCCCATTTTCCCACCTATTTACAAAGCATTCTTGAAAGTGAAATCTCATACCGAGCTTCGCTTCAGGACTGGGGTTCAAAGGAAAGGGCGTTTGGTTTTGATTTGAAAACTGTAAAAACAAAATCTCAAAATGGCAGGGTGTGAATTGGTAACTTCAGTTTTATTGCCATCGGCCAAGCCCATCCCCAGATGGTTCCAATTAAAAGCCAAGAAAGCGAACTTGGGTGAATATTTTGTGAAAGCATTTCTTTTCTCCGATTTTTAACCCCCTCCTGGAAAGGGGGGCTGTGAGGAGTGGGGGGCAAAAATCTCAAGTCCTTTCACTTTAACTAAAGGAATGGCTTCTCATTTGCATATTATTTAAGCCCACACAAAGAAGCATGTACTAGTCAAAGGGAATTCTGTATGTCATATTTGCAACCACATGTAGTAAGTGCTGGATGGTTAGGGGTTTTTCACATATGTTTTCTTATAAAGACCAAGAAAAAAATCTAAGTACACCAAAACCCTTTAGAAAGGGAATGTTTAGTAGTGCCAGCGCTTTCTTCAGGATTGTTTGGGCAATTTTCCATAAGGAGGTTTTTATTTTTTGATTAGTTTGCAGATAGTCTTCAAAAATCCTTCCCTGGGAACTTAGAAACCTCGGAAGCTGTAATGCGATGAAAACACCCAGAAGGCCCTCTGAAAATCCCAGGTCTGGCAGTATTCCTGCCGTCAGGCCTGGGGTGCAGTGGGAACCACGCGTGGATCCGCACATAGCTTCACATGCATCCTTCTGTGCAGGGAGGAAAGGCCTGCGGACGGTTTGAGAATTGGCGTTTGGTAAGAGAGAAGATGGAGATTCTTACGGGAAAATGCACCTGGTCTGTTCAGTCTTTATGTGACCCCTTGTTCCTTAAGGAAATCAAATATTCCAAGCTGTGTGTTACTGTTGGCCAGAAAGTGTATACCAACAAAGTACGGAAGAAAATATTTTCAGCTGTGAGCCACCAACGGAAGCCAACACGTCGCTGGCCTCTAATCTTCCAGAATATGAGAACCTCCTCTTTGACCGTCTTGTGACCAGCAGAACATTTATCATCCTTCATTTTCGGCCTCTCAGATTTGTTTGGGAAGCTCTTAGAGTAGCTGATGCCACTGGCAGGGACCTGGAAAACTGTGTGGATCTAAAGAAAAGAGCTCTCACCCCACCGTTTCTGTCAGCAGAGTCCAGGAATGCAATTGTATCAAAAGTGTTGACAAAAATCTCAAAGCTGAAAATTATTTGGTCAGGAGGGGTTCCTTTCATCCTCCCCCCCCCCCCCCAATAGCTACCCTCATGATGCTGTTGATCAGTGATTGACTCTCCAGAGGCTGGGAGCTGTATGTAAAATAGTAATGGTAACACAGTGGCACTGCATCAGAAGTACAATTCATCAACGGTGGGGGGGCTTCCAATATATTGTAATTATGTTGTCCATGAACTTTGTGAAGCCCCCTCGTGTGGAGTGCATGACCAGTGTGTGTGCCAGGTTGCTCTCCCAGGTGCAGCCACGGTGTTCAAAGAAGGAAGTAGAGAGGTATTGGGGCAGGGGGTGGGGGCAGCGGGGGAGGCTCTTAGCAGTTTCCTTGTTCATCCCTCCAAGAGTTGTTCACTGAACAGTTGTGGGCCCATTAATGAACAAATCAGGCTAAACTGCCTACATTGTAGCTTTCCCACAGGGAGGAGTGAGTCAGGTCCTCATGAGTGAGTCCAGTCCAAGTACAAACAGAGCAGGTTAGCAATGAGCGTATTAGTGAGTACGTCCTTGGGGTGCAAAGTCGTAGGGGGACACTCAGCAAGCCTGGAATGGAGCCCCAAGGGAGCAGCTTTCAGGCAAGCCCATAACGTGAACAGCACCCCACGGGACGCACTCGGAACCATCAGCTTCATGGGATCCAAAGGAAAGAAGGACAGACGGAAACGGGGGACCCAGGAAGGAAGAGGGAAGAAGGCTGTTGCATCAAGCGGACTGCAAGCCATAGAAAACATGTTTTGTTGAGGGAACACTAACTTGCTGTGTCAAGCATTACCCGAGTCATTTTAAAAGAACGGAAAGTGTCAGGTGGGGGCGTAGGTTGCCTTTGGCGGGAGGTGGTGTTTGAGCACACACATGAAGTGTGTGGCAGTCGAGCACAGAGCATGTTGGGGCCGAGAGGGAGGGGCTGTGGGGAGCCTGTGGTGAGGGGCGCCCCCCCCCCCCCCGGGCCAGCTGGGAGCTAGGAGGTGGGCAGGGTAAGGCAGTGAGAGTCACTGGAGACTGGACCAGAAAGTGGCAGGGCTGCGTCACCTGGAGCCTTAGAGGCTGTGTCAGCGCCGTGGTTTGACTCGGCTCCAGTCGGAAGTGTGGCAACTCCGGCAAATCCTCCATTTGGAAAGTTACTGCCTGTAGATAAGCAGCTGCCAGGGGTTGCGAGGAGGAGGAGGAGGGGCTGCTGATGAGTGAGGGGGTTTCTGGGGGCAGGAGGGGGTGGGGGGCACTGGGAATGTTCTGGAATAGACACAAGCCTGTGAGTACTGAAGCAGCCCGGACTGGACTTCAGAGGAGGTGACTTAGGCATGTGACTTCTTTCTCAACTGAAAAAGGCACAAAAGTTGCCAGTGTCTGCCAGAGCCATTTTTTTGCTCCTGTGCGCCCTCACATAGGTGTTCAGCTCTGGCCTCAAGAGTCCGGCTTCTGTTGCACTTCAGTGTACCAATGAGCATAAAGGTGGCACTGGAAGGGGCAGCGGGGCGTCCAGGCAACTCCATGGCAACAAACAGCCACGTACATTAACTGAGAGACGAGACCGGCAGGTGTTTGTCAGAAGTAAGGTGTGCCCGTCGGCTTTGACGCCGCTGTCTTGGCGAAAGTGCCCGTGACTGGGAAATCACATTTCCCAACAACTCACCCCTTTAACTGTCGTCCGCTTAGGACGTCTGCATTCCGTGCCAGTTAAGAAGTCATGGGAGTGGTATAGTCTCACCTCCGGCTGTCCTAACAGTTCTGATTTCGAGACCTAATTCTGATGGTTCTGTTTTGCTGAAGTAAGACGTTCTTCATGAAATATATTTTGTGATTTCTTTTGTAAACTGGAAAATTAGATCAATATGATAATGCGCTTCAAATTAGGGTGTAAAGCATGCAAGAGAAAGGAATTCCTTTATTCATCCCGTCATCCAGACCCAGCATTATGTGCTCCCTGCTTCCGGGAGAGGCAGTCATTTTCCACAGAAAGAGGCGCAGTTTGCTAGGACCTCCCCCCACCCTCAATCCCCATGGTTTAGATTTAACTTTGGCATTTCTGAGACATTTATTTTGTGACAGTGATTGAAATTGATTTAAAAATCATGTGGCCATATTTTAACTTTTTCTTTCTTAGCGTGCTGTGTGTTGTATATTTGGGGTTTTACATATCATTTAAATGGTTGTCATTAAAGAAAGCAAAGTCGCTGACGATCTTAGTTATATGCTGGGCAAAAAAAAAAACATTTACTGTTTAGTGGTCTTTGAAGAGGTGCCTGGTGGCACAGTAATTAATCACCCGGCTGCTTCCCAGAAGGTGGGTGGTTTGAACCCAGGCTCTCTCTCCATGGGAGAAAGACGAGTCTACTTCCATAAAGTCTACTTCCATAAAGCGTAAACCTTCAGAACTCCCAAGTGTGTGTGTTGGGGGTGGGGTGGGGACACGTCCGCGTGGCTGCCCTGTAGGGTCCTTCTGGGTTGGGATTGAGTCACCAGCAGGGCATAGGTGGGTTCGCCGGGGCTTATTTGTTCTCACGTGTGCCCCTTTGGTGTGGTTTGGATTTGGTGCCCAGTTTGAAAAGATTTCAGTGAGTAGATCACGGGGTTTGCTTGACTCTTTGTAAGCTCCCTCTGTGAACTTGCACTTGAGCGATTCCCTCTCGCCCCACACGTGTACCGACGTTGACAGTGATGCATGGCCTTCACTTTGGGACTTTCATAAAGGTAACTTCCAGTGTTTTCCCAGAAATCGTTACCAGCACTCCACTAAAAGAGTGCGATGGCCGGAAGCCTCCCTCTTTTCCCGTGATTGGCGGGAGGGGCTGGGCGAGGGGCGCTGTGCGGTGGTAGGTAGAATTCTCGAGCTGCTCTTCAGAAACGGCAGCCCACATGGCGAGAGCGAGCTGAAGAAGATGGGGCGATGAGCCCGGCCAGGCCGAGTGCCGTTTCAGATGTTGGAGTGCTCTCGGGATTTGTGGTAACTCAGGTTTCGCCCTAGTATTTACAGCCCTAGGAGAGGGCTAATCTGCTTTGACTTCATTGTGCAGTCTGAATGAGTGTACTTAGAGGTTGATTAAATATTTTTCCTTCTGACCACGGGAAAGTAGGCCCAAATCCTTAAGTAATTACATTCTGAATGCGAACAGTTCTCATTTTCTTGCCCTGGCTGGGAGGACAGGCGCCTTTCAAGGCCCTGCATCTGCGCTGTGTGACGCACGGCAAGGCGGCGCGGGCTGCAGGGCCCTCGCTCACATCCCGCTCCACCAGCTGAGCATCGCAAGCGCAGCGTTTCACAGGGTTATTTAATAAGACTCCGTATTCTTCAATGGCCTGAGAGGTCATCTGAAGGCACTGGAGGAGGAGAAGGGGGTGGGGAGAGTCATTTAAGAGCAAATCTTGTTTTTAATCCAACTAAAAGTTTTCGTTTCAGATAATGAGCAGAAGAGAGACAGTGTCGATGGTCTCGTGGAGCAAGCTAAGTAGCTACAGGAGTTAGAAATGAGACACTTGACCGTGTCACGTAGACACACAAGATTTTTGTGTCTGTGGAGGAATAAAGTACTCGATTCGTTGTTGTGAATAGAGTTGTGAAGGACCGTTGTGAAAATGCATGAGCCAGGTGTCCATCATCATCGCACACGGCAATTCTTCTTCCTGCAGGTCAGCCAGTTCCACCAGAGTATGAATGAACCAATGCAAGCCCCAACGGCTCGTGCTGCGGCCAGCGCCTGTGTGCGGCAGACAGTGCCTCTGTCCAGGGGCTGACTGTTCTCAGCGTGGAGGGATGTGGTCACGCGGGAGAGGCCAGGCTTTTCCCCAGGATCTGACGTGGCCATCCCAGCCGCCCTGCAGTCCATTTCCACCTTCAATGGGGAAACGACCTCATTCATTTGTTTTGGATTTTATTTTGTTTGCTTTTTTAACTTAAGGTGACATATTTCTCTTCATTACTAGACATTCTTGGGATTTTCCTCCTTTCATGTCTCACCATCACAGCAGCAGTCAAGCCGCCATTCTGTTTGTATAACCCATCTTGGTGGTATTTTTGTGATAAATACAGGCATATTGAGTAATTTAAGGAGCTGGGCCATCATACTGCACCACGAGCAGCAGCAGGGAATGAGACATCTCAGATGTTAAAGTATAAGGCTCCCCCCCCCCCCCCGTTACCTGTTAAAATAGTAAGGTGCTGGCACATGAGTAGACAGGTCAGTACAACAGAGTAGAATGTTAGAACGAGATTGAAACCTCGATGGGTCTTTAGTACATTATTAAAGAGTTATTTTAAACCAGTGGGGAAATGAAGATTGGTCAAAAAATGACGTTGAGATCACAGGGTGAACATCTGAAAGAAATTAGGTTGGAGCTTTCTTTTCGACCCTAACACCAAAATAAATTCCAGGCAGAGCATGGATGGAAGTGTGAAATGTGAAAACCTAAGTATGTTAGAAGAAAACATGAAAGGGTTTTTATAATCTTCAAGTGAAGGGACTTCTCGGTTATGATGCAAGTGTAGAAGCCATGTAAAGAATGGTACATTTGATGACACGTTAGATTTCTGTACAGCAACAAAGTCTAAAGCTGGAGAGGCCTGGGAAACCATAATCCAGTCACAAAACACAGGCTCAGGCCACCGTATAAAAAGAGTTCTTTCACTAAATAAGAACTGCCCAGCAGTGCAGCAACAGATAGGTCAGATTTATGGAAAAGAAAATGCCAATATCTTCTAAAACTACGAGCCATTTTGAAAATGTCTTTTTCTTCCTGGGATATAGACACTGCAACGGGTTTTTGTGCATTAAAAAAGCAACCTTTCATTAAAAAAAAAAAAAGCAACCTTTTACGGAATGCTTCCTTTCTACACCATTTATCTGTAGACTCCTTGACTTTCCATAAACTACGGCCACAGATAGTTTTTGTTGCCTGCTGTCATTTTCTCACGCCTTTTACTTCTTTACCCCTCTCACTGTGCTCGCGGAAGGCCTCTGCTCTGTGGGGAAAGATGGAGTCACCCCCTCCTCTCATTTTCTACTTTTCTCCGTGGGGGGTCCCTTCCTGCTGCCTTTTTAACTTGGCTGTTGGACGAGTGCCACCCTTTTGGTCTCCTGGGTTTGATTGTTCTGAGGAGCGTGTGCCTCGTGGGTGCGCTCGCTCCCTCCATAGGCTGGCTCTTCTGCGCTGGAATCTGGTCTCTGGGCACGGCTTCCATTCTGAGTTAGAAGGGGGTCGGAGGGTGGAGTTCCGGGGGTTCCTGCAGGGTCTCTTTCAGACCAGTCAGTCTGGGCTCTTTTTTTACGAATTTGAAATTGTTTTTACACTTCTTCCTCATTCTGCCCAGCAATTCTCTGGTGATAGGGCCCATGGTGGTAACAGGGCACCTGTAGTGCTTCTGCACTCCGGTGAACAGAGGCTGTGGTTCCTGTGGATTTGGGGCGTCTTCACTCTTCCCCACTCCTAACAGAGACCAGTTGCTGTCACCTAAATGGCCGTCACAAGCTCTCAGGACTCACTAGCCGCTCCCCAACGTCGTGTGTGACGCCTTCCTCACGCTGCGGCCTCAGGTGGGAGCCAGCCACCAACCAGAACATATTCTCCTTGCTACTTCATCACAGTCATTTTACTGCTGTTATGAATTGGACAACCCCTACGAAAGGGTTGGATGACTCCCCAAAGGGTCGTGACCCACAGGTTGAGAACCGCGGCCCTACAGGGCTCAGCCCCTAGCAGGAGGCAGGCATGTGAGGGGAGGTAGGAGCCAGTCCTGGGGGTCGAGCCTTTTACCCTGAGCCAGTCAGTCTGCTGCTTCCATCGGCGGAGAAAGAAGGTTTGGAAGCACAGGCCCACCCGTCTGTGCTCCATCGTAGAACAGTGAGGCACTCCCGGGCCCGGGTTCTGAGTTGGGCTCCGGCTGTACTCCATGGTGTTTCCATGACGATTTGGTTATTGACACTTGCTCATTTGTGTTGTCCTTCTATCTTTTCCCCTGGTACCACTTGATACTGTTGTGGACTACCTCGTCAGTTCTGACTCAAGGCACGGTGACATGGTAGGGCAGAAAAGAACTGCTCCCCAGGTCCCAAGGCTGCCACTTTCACAGAAGCCGAGTGCCCCGCAGAGCGGCTGGTGGGCTATAGCCGCCTGTCAGCCATTGTGCCCCTGGATGCCTGGGGGTTATTTAGGATACGTGTGTGTGTGTGTGTGTGTGTGATCAACAAATGCATGTTACCTGTTTTCTTTTTTAATTTTGATTTTATTCTACTCAGAGCCATAATCTGTATGATGTGAAGTTTGGGAAGTTTGCTGAGAATTGCTTTCTGACTAGATAAATGATCCTTTGAGGAACTTTTAAAAAAATTTAAAAACAAATTTTTTTTGGAGGCGGGGAGCATCACTGCCCTCTGGTGGTTGTGGGAGCTACCCAGCACTGCTCCTGAGAGCTGCCGCTGGATTTTAACTGCCAAGCCCACGGGCTGCAGTCCCACACTCAACCACTTACGCCACCGGGGCTCATCCCCCATTTGAGGAACTTTTACACACACACACACACACACCTTGTACTCACACCACCTTGGTGCTTTCCACTGAGTTATTCAGAGGCTTTGCCCTTTTCCAGAGCCTTCTCAAGAGTAAGAATTGCTTTCTCCTTCTTGTTAGAGAACAGGCCAAGCTCTAGGCTGGAGTGCTGTATGCCCCTGCTAAATGTCTGAGGACTCTGACCCTCTGGGATTTTATGCAAAAGTGTGTGTGTGTATCAGCATCTGCTATATAGATTTTGTTTTACAGTTGGGCTGTGTAATTGAGTTATAAACAAATAAATCATTTTTCTAAAAGTACAGCTGTTAAGAAGCTTTAGGAAATTAGCTTCACAACTGTTCTTCTGAAGTGTCTGGGTTTTTTAAAGTTATGTAGTACATGTATCAGTCCAGATTGCCACGGGAGTATATTGAGAAGACTTATAAAATACATTAGAATGGATAGGGTGAGCTGCGTCTATAAGGTGAAAAGATCAATAGATGTTTGGATTGTGGTTATAAATGATTGAATGAAATGATTTTTTAAAAAGAAAAGTGTGTACTTCTGGACAGTGACTTTCTGCTTGGGAAGTTATGCTCACTTTGCATGGTGTCCTGGCACATGCAGGGAAGCTCACGTGGTGACTGGAAGCTGGCGTGCATTCTGCAGACAGTTTTCTGTGGCACCGAGCGCTGGCAGCCGTCAGCTCGGCATGAAGAGCCCAGAGTGGAGCTCCCGCCTGGCGGGGGAGCTCTCAGACCTTCCACGTCACCTGAGGCCTGGGAGATGGCACCACATTGCTCACAGAGAGTGTTTTAGCGAACCTTGCTTTCTCAAGAGAGGAAAGAACTGCCATGCACAGAGGGTCACGGATACCAAATATACTCAAGTAGGAACCGGCCCGAATATCAGCCAAGGCACAAAATTTTACTCTAAAGACTACATTTAAAGCATGCTGAAAAACAAGGCCTATGTCTCCTTGAGCTTACCACAGGCTGTGCCCTTGCACGGGCTGTATAGAAAAAAGGAGACAAAGTAAGCGCCCTCTGTCCACCTCAGCCCAAGCCCTGTGCCTGGTTTGAATTGTGAACGGGGCAACATGGAAAAAACAAACAAAAAACTCGGCTTATGCACTAACATCTACGGTATTTACAGTAAAGCTACATCTGAGTGAACTTGGTTTAAACGTGATAAGAATCCTTCCTGGAACTCAGGGTCCTTGTAAGGAGTGGGGGAATGTGTTTGTTAGTGACAGCGGTCTCCTCTCCTCTTCATGTCTCCTCAGGGCCAGTACAGACCTTCTGATTTGTTGTGTCCTGAGACCTATGTCTGGGTGCCCATCGAGCAGTGCCTGCCCTCACTTGAGAACTCCAAGTACTGCCGGCTTAACCAGGACCCCGAAGCAGGTAAGGGTGGGGCAGAGCTCAGCTGTGTGCTTTGTCACGGGAATTCACGTGAGCGTGGTGGTGGTGTGTGCCAGACTCAGCCAGGTGTGTCATAGACTGTAGAGTGCATGCACAGTCCACGTGAGCGTGACTATGGTTTGTGCCGGGCTCAGCCAGGCATGTCGTAGACGGTAGAGTGTGTGTGCGGTCCACGTGAGCGTGGCTGTGGTGTGTGCTGGGTTCATTCAGGCATGTTGTAGACTGTAGAGTGTATGTGCAGTCCACGTGAGTGTAACTGGTCTGTGCTGAGCTCAGCCAGGCATGTTGTAGACTGTAGAGTCTACTGTGTAGTCCCGTGAACATGACTGGTGTGTGTTGGGCTCAGGCAGGCATGTTGCAGACTGTAGAGTGTGTGTGCAGTCCACATGAGTGTGGCTGTGGTGTGTGCTGGGCTCAGCCAGGCGTGTCGTAGACTGTAGAGTGCGTGTGCAGGAGCCCATTTGCCAGGTGCGGACAGGTCAGCTCCAGTGATGTCATGAAGTTGGGCTATATGATGACCATCACATCAGGATTAGATATAGAAATACAAATGATACAACCTTGCTTGCTGAAGGCAAAAAAGACCCTAGTCTTCAATATAGATTGCACTTCAGCATAAGAAAGAAAAATCCTCACCAACTAAGAATATACTAGTTTAAATTAAGAAAATAATGTTGTTTTCATTTTACTTGGATCCACAACTGATGGCCATGCAGCAATCAGGAAATCAAATGATGTTATTGCATTGGGCATTAAAGTATTAAAAAACAAAGATGTTACTTTGAAGACTAACGTGCACTTTACCCAATCCATGGTATCGTTGGCCATCTCCTCATACATGTGAAAGCTGGCCAGCGAATGCAGAAGGTCATAGAAGAACTGATGCCTCTGAATCGGGATGTTGGTGAAGAACATGGACTATGCTGTCGACTGCCAGGAAAGTCACCACATCGGTCTTAGAAGAAGTTCAGCTAGAGGATTCCTTAGAAGCAGGGTAGCCAGACGTCCTCATGTACGTTAGACATGTAATTAGGAAAGACTGGTAATCAGGATGGAGAAGGACATGCTCCACAAAGTAGACTGTCACTGACAGAGGAAGACCTTGCACAGGATGGCTTGACTTGACAGGGGCTCGAATGGAGCAAGGGCTGTGAGTTGGCAGGTCCAGGCAGTGGTTGGCTCCGTTCGTGGGTAGGGTCTCTGTGAAGTGGAACTGACCTGGTGGCATTGAACCACGACAGTGTATGGGTGGGTGCTTGTGCTTCTGTGCATGCAAAGACCGAGCATGCGGCAGCAGCAGCAGCCCCTACTCCTACCCCCAGCACACACCCCCACCACAACCAGGCTTGCAAAAAGCAAGACACTTCATGTGTTTGTTCTGCTTTCTGACCCAGCTTCTCCCCTTAGATAAGAACTCTGAGGACTGCTCCATGCTAGTGCTCCTTTTACATGCATCATAGTGCTCCACAAGTGTGCACCTGCTTGCTGGATCATCTAGCCAGAGTGGAGGAGATACAGAAGTATTGGCAGTGGTCTGAAGAAAGTGCTGGAAGGGCATTCAGAGTCCAGCAGGCTGCCCTGGGGTTTGTGGCAACATTCCTCCTTCCTCTCCTCCCTCTTATCCTGCCCTCGTCGCTGTCGTCTCCATTACTGCTCATTTCTGGCTTTGCCCTCTGTCACCTCAGAGCAATCTGTGCACTGTTCGGAGGCGGGCTCCACCAGCACTTGCGTGACTGTGTGCCCTGGGCTGTGCAGTAGCCCCTCTGGTCTTGGACGGCTTGTCTGAAGTGAAGCTGATCGTGGACCTCCCTTGATGAGTGTCCACGAGGATTAGGATAAGACAAATGTGCTTGTTGGGCAAAATGGAATCCTACCCCCCATCTGATTCACAGGCTTTCCCCCGCATTTGCCTTTATTTCCCCTCATGGCTTCCCTCCACTCTCCTTCCTGTCGTCTCAGAGCCTCCCACAGCCTGAGGTTGCCTCCTCCAGGACCCCAGGCCCGGCTTTATAATTGTTGCAACGGTTACTGCCTGTGTTTCTCCAAGCCTCTCAAGCCTCCACCTCAGACACTGCTCCCCGCCCCTTTCATTGGATGGCAGTGGACGTTCTTTCTCGTGTGCCGATGGTCCTCCTCGGGCTGGCCGCCCTTGGGGAGCTTTCCTGTTAGCCTCCCATGGCCTTCATTGGGGCAGGGAGTAAATAGAAACGATCACACCCTGGGGAAGAATCAAGGGAATCCACTAGGGAGAAAGGGGACGCACAGTTCTTTTTCTCAGAACATTTGTAAAAAACGAAACCCTTCATGTTGGTATGACTTCTCCGGGGAGGAAGAAGCGAAGCGAGCTCACTGCCCTCGGGGCGGCTCTGACTCACCCCGACCCGCCCAGCAAGGCCGGGGGCTCTGCCCTCTGCGGTCCTGAGACTAACTGCACAGGAGCAGAGCGCCTCCAGGGGAGCGAGCTGGTGGTTTGGAGCTGCCGACCTGGCCGGGGCTGCGGCGCAGCTGCCAGCTCGTGAATTACGTCGTCAGGGCTCAGGCGGCACTTGCCTTGTGTCGGGCTGTGAGAACTGTGCTTCAGAGATGGTGGACATCTCTGCGCGGGACCTTGGGGGACTTGCCAGAGAGTGGGGAACACTTGGATCCAAATTGAGTGTCGCTGTTGGGACTGTTTGAAATGAGCCCCATTGATTTTGGCTTTAGGACATTACAGTGGCGCTTACGCGCAGAGCCGGAGTGTGGGTGAGGGGGTCATCCGAGCTCTCCGGGCCACCTCGGAGGAACTGCCCCCTTCTCTGGAACGGGGTGTGGACTTGTCCAACCTCAACCTCCTGGGAACCACGGTGCCCTCGGGGGCTGGGGCGGGCGGGTGCTGTCGACCGGCTCTTCTGCCCACTCCCTGTTTGTTCTCCCAGTGTCAGCCGTGCCACAAGGAAGCTCAGTGCACAGGGATTTGAGAGTCCCGATGACCAGCTCTCTGCTTGGCTCTGACCAGCAGTGAGAGTCCCTGTTGGGCTCTGCGGTAGCTCATGTTATACTCCAGAGAAAGGGGATAGCAATGAACCCTGTTAGCAGTCGCGCGGAACTGGAGCTCATGAGTGTCTTCCCCGCCCTCCTTCACCCAGACCCAGCGGCCGTGTGGTGGGAGTTCCTGAGTCCAGGCGTAGAAAAGCACAGGAAATAATTCCCTACGACTGACTAAGGACAGTCAATGATGGCTCTTGTTTTTCAAAGGGGTATTTTCAAGGTAGTCTTGCAGTTAATTTTTTTAAAATAAATTTTACTAGCCATTATGTGCTCGATATACAATCGTTTCAATATGCTCAAAAATACCCAATGACATTTCAGAACATATTTATAAATGGTCTTGGTATGTTGAATTTTACTGTGGTTTTTTTTCCTGTTTTGTTTGAGAAACCAGCCTTTTTATAAAGTGAAGGAATTATTAAAAAGTTTAATTTAGAGAGTAAAAATAGAAACCAAGTGTACTGTTTAAATGCTAGTTGGACTGTGATAATCTTTTTTTTGGGGGGGGGGGGCATCACTGCTCTCCGGTGGTGGGAGTAGGAGGCCCAGCCCCACTGCTGGAATTGAACCTCCGTCCCAGTGAGCCGCAGTCCCTCACACAACCACTACGCCACCGGGGCTCAGCCTGGACTGTGATAATCTTTTGGCTCTAAGACATCATCACTTTTAAGTCTTTCATTTTTTGTACCACAAGGGGGGGAGATACTGCCAATTAGACGAGGATCCGATTGGCTGTAAGATGTCTCAGATTTTCAGAGACCCATTATATACATTTGGGAGCTGTTATGGAGTCTTAACTGTCGCATAAGAATATTATAGATGGAGCCAGACTTTATCAGAGATTGAACGTATACTTTTCAAGGAGATCGGAGTCAGCACATGACCAATGGATTTCGTTGGAAGCAAACATGAATTAATGAAAGTTTAACTCTGGAAGTACATGGACTATTCCACGTTCCCCGAGCACAAGGAAGCATGTGGGAAGATCTAATCAAGAAAGATTAAAGCCAAAACACCTAAGCTCTTAAGTAGTTATAAGAAGTTAAAGCATTCCTTCCTCTGAGCAAGAGGGTCATGCCAACAGTAACCTGGTGAAACCTATCCCAGGGAGTCCATTATTTCGCACTTTGAAGTGGCTCGTGTGTCCAGTCCAGGCTCCAAACGAACTCAAGCCATAGCACTTGCGTCAGGATGCGCGTGCACTTGGGAGTGGTCACCGAGAGGGCTGGTGAGCAGTGAGGCAGCCGTCTGCAGCTCACGGCAGCCGCAGAGGTCTCAGTGAACTGTGCCGAAGCGGCTCAGCTACGCCTCGCTGGGATTTACCATTGGTTTGGACCCAACTTCTCTCCCTCTTGAAATCATCAGTTGGTCTTTGCTAATGCCTGCAAGGTCTGAAGTGTGGGTCTCGGCCATGGAGTGTGTTTCTGGAATCCTCAGCCTCTCTGGAGAAGCATTCATGGACTTGTCCAAAACACGAGGCACCAGATGAGGCCTCTTCCTTCCAGATAGCCCAGGTCTCCTGGGGCGGCAGGAGCAGCCTGCCACTCCATGCATCTTATCGTGGTGGAGTAGCAGTTACATAAAGACTTCAGACACGGGGTCAGCATGGAAAGCTGTTTTGATCAGACTTTTCAGCATTTGAAACATTCAGAAAGCAAGGGAAATAATCCAAGAATGATTTAATTGGGGGATTCAGACGCTGAGTAATAAGCAGATGCTACTGATTAGCAAGAGCATCGGTTCAAGCTGGACAGTTGCTCTGACAACCTGTGGCCGGCACACATTTCTGAGGGGCACACATTCAGGTCGTCACGTTGGGAGCCTGCTCCGGCTGTGGCCCCCTGACGCCGAGGGGATTCGGGTCTGGGTCCTGGAACTACACAGGTAGAGACCATCCGAGTCTCCCCCTTCCCCCCCCCCCACCCAAGGGTTGTCCTGCCAGGTTGAGGAGGCAGCTCAAGAAAATGGTCACAGGGAACGCTGAGTGCCCAGGTTTGCATTGAAAAGCACCGTTTCTCAGCGGCCACCATAAGGAGGAGCAATGGTCAGGGAAAGGGCACTGGTTTCCAGGGGTCACAGTGCTGAGCTGCGATGTTTTTCCAAGTGAGGCTGACATACTTAAGGGAACACGAGGCAGGCCTGCCAACCTGAACCTCACCGTGGTCCTTGCCCCACCCTGTCCACACTGGATCATGAATAAGATGAGCGCCTGAAGTGAGCAGTCACCAACACCTAGAAACAGGAGAGTCAAGGGTGTGATGGGCCCCAAGTTTGCAGGCACCTGGACCCACTGCCCTCACATCGTCCAGAGTCGGAGACCTTGTACAGGGGCTCCCAAGACTGTGAGGCACTCTCTCATGGAGACCCCCACACATACACACATGCACACACTTGGAAAACACTTGTTACCTCTCTGACAGGGCCCGCTCCCATAGTCCCCGGCCTCCTCCGGCTGTACTGTGTCTGTGTCTGTCAGACAAGGTTCTCAGAGTGCGGACAGAGCCGTGCCGACCTACCAGAGCCATGCGTGGGACTTTCACGTTTCTGGAATTAAGAAAAGAGAAGACCGCCGAGAGCCTACTGCCATGCAGTGATACCAACATAGCAGTGACTGCAGGACGGGGCACGATGGACTCCTTCCAGGAGACCGTGCAGGACAAGAGGGGCCAGGGCCTGGGAGAGGGTCCTTTGTCCCTCCCAACATTAGGTGGTCAGTGGGTCAGAGGAGCTCTGAGGGAGTCGTGCAGGAAAGCCAGGCAGTGAGCCTCCGGGAGGAGGAAGGGGTCCTCTGGCTGTCACAGTTCTCAGAAGGATGCAGACTGATACATAGCCGTCAGAGTTTAGACCTGTGGTTCTCCACCTTCCTGATGCCACCACCCTGTCATACAGTGCCTCGTGTTGGGGTGCCCACCCCCCAACCATAAAGTTGTCTTTGTTGCTACTTCATCACTGTCATTTTGCTACTGTGATGAATCGGAAGGTCCCTGTGAAAGGGTTGTTCGATCCCCAAAGGGGTCACGACCCCCAGAATGAGAACCACTGGTCTAGAACAAGGGGACCCTTTGACCTTGGTGACTGAGCCAAAGTACTGTACTGGACATAGGTGATGGGGTTGAGGGCCTGCCCATTACATCACGAGTCTGTCAGGGAGGAGCACTGAGTAAAGTAAGGGCACTGATCACCTCTGGCTGAACTGCATTGGAAGGAATCAAAGGTCAGCATAGTGCCAAACGTCCTCTTTGGACATGCGTAGTTCATGGCAGCTTTCATGGCAGATGGGAGCCGGGCGTTGTGACCCACTCTGTACTGTACGTGACGTTCGAGTGACACCCCCTGTGTGAATGATGGCAGAGCTTTTTCACCATCTCCCAGCGTCCCCCTTTCCACACAACAGCCAGAGGCAGTGAAGCCTCTTGGAGCACACCAGCCACTGCACAAATGATTCAGCATGGAGTTTACTCTATGATTCAGCACTTCCACTCCTGGAAGCAAAACCCAAGAGAAATGGAAACACATTCACACAGACACTTGTACGTGAACGTCCACTACAGCATTACTCACAGTATTCCAGCTGCCCAACAACTCCTGTGGTCTGTCCACGGGCCAGCATTAGTCAGCAGGGAATGGGGTGAAACCTGCTGACCCATGCCAAGTGAACGAGGCCTGTTACAAAGAACCATGTGTTGTACTGCTTTGTTGGTAAGAAATAACCCGGAGAGGCCAATCCATGCATATGGAGGTGGGTGTGGGGGTGTCGTATCACTCCCTGCTTGCGGGTACAGCTTCCTTTGGGGGATGAGGAAATTGGTCCAAAGGTGGCAGAGGATATGCTACACTCGAGGTATCTGAAAAGACATTGACTGGGACACTTTAAATGGGTGGAATGTACACATGTGAGCGCTATGTCTGCTAGAACTACAGAGCTAGTCTTAGTAACTGCTGTTTCACCAAGACGGTGAGGTTCAATATCCTTTTTCAGTTTTCGCTCTTAGCATCAACATTCCAAGTGAGATGACTTGCCAGGCTGGGCCTGCCGAGGCTGAAAATGGGCAGTTCTCCCGGTGGAAAGGGAAAGAGTCCCTTTCCAGTGCCGCAGCAGACGGGTTTGCATACTTACTGGTTGAACCGCCACTTCTGCCGTCTCCTGTGGAAATCTCTTCCTTTGAGTTCTTTCCCCTTCTCCTCTGGTGCTCTCCCTGAGAAGGGTGGGAACCTTGGTTCATTACCACCTATCGCGTTCAAATACTGTCAATCGTGTTTAAACTTACCGAATTTTTGAGAGATTATTTCTCCTGTAGTTGTGTACCTGTTCAAAATGTTTTGAAATTCTCAAATTCCATCCATTTGGTCCAACTTCGTCTCACTGCCTTCGCTTTGCAGCATCTGTCATTTTGTTGAAAAAGCAGCTTTCGTGAGGAACAGTGAAGACATTAACTTGTTTTGTGTTTCTGTTAAAATGCTGCAACAATAAATAATGAGAAGAAAATAAGAGTGTTTCATCCTTTTCTGGATCTCGGTAGACTTTAAAAAGTCTCTTTAAGAATAACAAATGAGTTAAATCCCCAAAAGAAGGACAAGGCGAGCTTTGATCTCTGGATGCTCTTCCTTTGAGTGGGCCCATGGTGCCCAGTGAGTCTCTTGTGACTTGAAGGAAGCCAAACAAGCAGGTGTTGCCACCAGTTTTCCTCGAAGATGAAAGTATTACAGCATTGACAGTATGTTTGTATCACGAGTGATCAGATGTTCATCTGATGTTCATCTTGGGAGACTGCCTCTGTCTGTCTTCCATCGAAGTGCAGGCAGTTCTGACACGCATTTCCAAGACTGCTCCACCACCTGAACCCATTGTTGTTGAGTTCGTTCTAATTCGGAGGGACACATCTGCAGGGGCAGTGAGTGACTGTGTATGACTCTTCTAGCCACAGGCTCCAACACCACCAAACTGCTGTCCTTGCGCGTGTCTGGTAAAAAGGTGGTGGCTACAGCTACAGATAGACTTCACCTGAGAGTAACTGTGAACAGGACTCACTGCGATGTTAGACTGCTGTGCATAAAGCAAGGCCTCAGAAGTGAGAGGAAGAATCGCGTTACCAGGTAGCTGCAGGCGTGGGGCACCTCCTCTGCCCCCGAGATCCCTGCACAGCCAACCGGCTGCATCCAGAGGACACCTATGACATCAGAGGAGCAGCAGCAGAACCAGGAGTCAGAGCGTGGAAGAGTGACAGGCTTTGCAACCCACGGAACAAGCCAAGCTGAGTGTTTTTGTGCAGGAGGCTGCCCTGCAGTGTGGGGTGCCTCTGCGCTCTTAATGGGGGGAGCTGGGCTTGCTGACCCGTAGTTGTGGCTTCAGGCTGGGCCTTATTGGCGTGGGGTGCTTGCAGACACACAATTTAGGCTGTCGGGTTTGCTTGAACTGAGGCTCACAGGTGATGGTATTCTGGCATTTTTTGGCAGACCTGAAGGAACTTGGTAGCATGCCTTAACTGACCAGCTCAACCCTGAGTATTTCTCACTGGCAGGTCAACTTGTTTGCTTCCTTAATAATAAACCCTTTAACTTTGAATTTTGTGATCTCTACATTCATTGCACGGGGTTTTGAAACCTAGAGATCAAGTAGAGGATACAATGGAAAGGCTTTGCCGGTCAGGGTTTCTGAAGCTGTCATTGTGACGGATGCAGGTAGCCTCATCTCTCACCTGTGAAGCAGCTGGTAAGTTCGACTCTCTGACCTTGTGGTTAGCAGCCCAGTGCTAAGCTCTCAGGACTCCTTAGACATCTCCATGGGCTGCGATGGCAAAAGATCTCTAATTCCAAAATGACTTCGTGTTCTCTCCTCCGGCCCTCACAGGAAGCGGCCTGGCATGCGTCCACACAAGATGCGCACTGGCACATTAGGTAGCCGAAGATAGCTGTCAGTAAGCGCGGATGACTCTTGTGAGGTAGTCAATTCCAGATCTTCAGCTGAGGTGAATTGAGAATGAGGTTGGATTAGTGTCTTTTTGACTCTAGCGAGTCGTGATGACCGTGGTCAGTGTTGTGTCTGGTGCTGGTTGTATGCGGTGAACTGGATTCTGACTTAGGGGTGGGGGGCTTCCTGGGCTCTCACCTTTTTGTTCCTAGACCTTTCCTTCCTCTGGGCAGCTAGGGGGTTCAAATCTCACACTTTTGGGGTAGCAGCAGCCTGGTGTTTAACTCTTGGTCTATCAGGCTCTTTAAGTATCTGGTAGGAGTTTTGTTTGCTTCCCTAGGTTTTATTTATATACAATTTTGTTTATTGCTTTTGAGATTATATGAAGGGACTTCAAAAAGTGTATGGGAAAATGAAATTCAAAGAAAATGGGGATTTTCCAGCACCTTTTACCGAAAAAAGTGATCACCTTCTTCAAACTATACAACCGTCTCACCCTCTCTTTGGAGTTGTTCCTCTCCCATTAACATAGCATGTACCCCCGATGGTTTCTATCCAGTTAAGCTCAGTTATTCTTTGATTTTTTTAAAAACTTTTTTTAGAAGAAAACACGAGGGAATAACTTTTATTTCAGGAATATCTCCGGAAATCATTTCAGGGCTTCAGCCAACATCCGTGGTGCCAGCAAGTCTGGAATCGAAGAGGATTTGAAATCGTGCTCTGCCACTTTAAATTTGGGTCACAAGTCTTCCATGGACTCCACTCTAAGGGGTCCGTCATGGTAGCCGGGCACCATCCGTTCCTCTGGTCTCGGGAAGAGGAGGAGGCAGTTGCTCGTGGAGACAATTGGCTACAGGTTTTATGCCATCCCCCTATTTCTGATACCGTTGTCCCTGGAGAATAGAAACCAATTGTTGTTCTTTGATTGGCCAATTGCAAGCTTTTGAAGAGCCAGGAACTACCAACTGGTTCCAATGACACCATGACCCTAAGTTTCCAGCCCAAGAAGCCAGATCCCACTGTGTGTTGCATGTACACATCCTCAGCAGTCACACACACCACACACCCCTTGGTTGTGAATCTGCCACACAACTTTAACCAGGTGACCACAATTAAAATAGAAGGCCGTGTCACCTTCCCTTCATTATTGTGGGATCTCTCATTAACTCTACACTGTCTTCTTTCTGCTCTTGGTGATAAACTTGGTCCTTTGTTCATATGCCTTTTCCTCTCTTTATGTAAATGAGGTCATGCAATAGTTGTCCTTTGTTGATTGATTTTAATCCGTATATCTTCTGATTACACCCACACTGTAGCATGCATCAAAACGCCTCCTGGTTGAGTAGTAGTCCATCATGTGGGCCCTAGTTGACTTTGTCTGTTGATGGGCATGGAGGTGGTCTCTACATTGGGCTGTTGTGAATCGTGCTGCCCCGAACCTTGATGTACAGTTTTCTGACTGGCAGTCTACAGGCCTTTTGGGTCAATCCCTGGGAGTAGACTTGTTGACATTATTCGTATTTCTGTCTCGTTTCACACAAAGCATGACTCTTGTGATTAAAAAAAGATGTCAGATAAAAAGCTAAAGTGATTGTTACTGAATGTTTATGAAGCTCACTGGTGGGGTTGAATAAGGTAGGAATTTGCTTCAGGCCTTCTTTTCCTGTTTAGTTTTAAAAGGAAAATTTATTTTTGTTTGTTTACTTGTCGGTATCTCCATAGGATGCAGCTTAGATTGACACTTGAACTTATTCCTAAGAGAACATGGATATGGGCTTGATTTGACATGACTGCAGAATTATGATTTTCCCCCTCAGGTGTAATCTTAAGTAGATACAGCAAAGGTTTTGTGGCCAGTGAGAATCTAGTGTGTCCAGATGGGTGAACCTCTTGGGTGGGTGGGGGGACCAGCAGAAACTTGGCAGGTGCAGACTCATCTCCTACCTAAATGATGCTGAAGGACGCAGCTCCTCAGATAGGTAGTCACAGCACCATCCTGGGAAAATGCTGAGAACTGGGAGCAGTTAAGAAAAGGAGTTTAGGGGCTGAGCCCCGGTGGCGTAGTGGTTGTGCGCGGGACTGCGGTCCACTGGGACGGAGGTTCAATTCCAGCAGTGGGCCTGGGCCTCCTACTCCCACCACCGGAGAGCAGTGATGCCCCCCCCCCCAAAAAAAAAAGAGTTTATATTTCATTAAGTTACTTTAAAACTCAATGATGTCTTAGCAGGATTTGGTGGGTTGGTGACGAGATCGCTATATTCCATGATAGCTTACCTAACCATAACCACCACTCCACCCCCCAGTGTTTCCAGAAGTCTCTATGCAAAGTAGACATCTCAGTGTGTGTGTGCCCGGCCCGTGTGTGTGTGTGTGTGTGTGTGTGTGTGTGTGTGTGTGTGTGGCCTTTGGAGCGGGAGCAGGGCTGCCTTTGGCTGGGATGGGTGAGGCTGACGTCACTGTCCTCTTCCCTGGCAGTGGATGAAGACCGCAGCCAGGAGCCTGGCCGGGTGCAGGTGTTCCACAAGAAAGCCATCATGCCGTACAGTGTGTATAAGAAGCACCAGAAAGACCCCAGCGAGGACGCGACGGTCCTGCAGTACGCCAGCCTGGTGGGGCAGAGCTGTGCCGAGAGGATGCTGCTGTTCAGAAACTGACACTCTCCTGCCACCCCGACCGGGGGGCTCCTGCCTGGTACTTCTGGCCAGTGTCTCTGGCACAGCTGTGATATCGGGGGACACCCCCCTCCCAACCTAGGCGTTTCCTGTCTGCTCTTAAAAGGCTTTCCTGAAGTTCTCTGTGGCGGCCATGTATTTGTGAGACTCATGATTCGTGTAAAAGTTTGTAAACTGTGGAGCCGAACCTCATAAATGGGGGGTTGGCATTTTTTGAGGGGTGTGTCATGTTAAATTTCCTTCGTTCTGAATACCTTGAACAAGGGAGGTGGTCTGAGTCAAATAACTCCCAGCCCAGCCCCCAGTCAGGACTCCAACAACCACTCAGACCCGTTTATGACGTTCATATTGAAGCACCCTGAAGGAGGCTGAAAGTCTTTCATGACACAAAACCGAAAAGAGCAAACATTGGTGACTACATACTATAGCCTACGAGGGAACTAGAAAAGACTGGGTGGGGGCCCCCGGCCTATAAACGAAATCACAGAGGACATGTTCTTGGCTCTGCAGCAGCTATCTGTGTACCCAGGACAGCTAGGTTCTGTCAGTGTCTTAGGGTGGTTTTTCCCTCCCAGAAAATTGTGACTGCCTTTCCTTTTTCCATCTCAGAAGGTTCCTGGTGTGGATAATACATGCTACATGTTGTATAATTTGCCATATTTCAAAGAATCTTAAGAAATTAAGGTTTTTTTTATTTGCTTAAGGTGTCATCTACCTTGATCTATGCCTATAAAAAGTAAAAACGGGGAGTTTTGAAAAGTATATGCAAAAATGGAATGAAAAGAAAATGAAAAACTCTCCAGACACTTTGAGCCCCCTTGCCTGCACATACTTTCATTCTTTGTCTCCGGATACTTGTCCTTGGTTATTGATGAAGACCAGTGTTACCTGACGCCTTCTGCAGTGATGCCAAACATCACGTTCAGTAAAGGTCAGGGTTCTTTGACCCCTGTGTTCTGAGACTGCTCTTGTGGCAGTGCTCTGGGCGCTCAGCCCCTAGCAGAACGATCCCGCTGTTCGCACCACCCGCAGAGGCTCCCCGGGAGAAAGGTGTGGCGGTCCTCCTTCTGTGGGAATCACTGTGGACTGCTCTGCTCTGCTCTGGCGGGTCGCTGTGCTTGGTTTTGGGCGGAAAAATGAAAGTGGCTGGAGCTGGACCTCCAGGAGTCCCAGCCCAGGAGGGGGTCCAGCTCACTTGGTGAGCACGGGGGACTTATTCTCCTGGGTTCCCTTTTTCAGCAGCTCCCCGACTGGCACCTCATGGCCACTGAGTCCCTAGCAAACCATGTTTGGGGCCCGTTTTTCTACCAACTAGTCTTTTAAAAAGCCTTACTTTTAAAAAGGTGTAGTGTGAGCAGTTTGAATACCACTATTATAGCCAGTTGAATAAATGACCCAACTTTGCCCACAATTCATGGACATTAGGTCAGCACTAAAGAATCACCTTCAGCTCGTCAGATTCTGAGAACAAAGTATCAAAAGAAATGACCCTATTTGACATCCAAATAAAGGCGGACTGACCGGCTCTGAGTGTGTGGGCGTCCCCTCTGCTGTGTGTCACCTAGGTGGCCAGCTGTAGATGGCACCCCAGCCAAAGCGCTTCCATGCACTGCCCACCCTTTTGAAATGCCCTGCAGAATTATCCCGGGGCCCCGCAGAAGACTCATGCTTAGAAGCACCGTAAGGGTTTATGGGGCTTCCTTTATTTTTCCCCAGAAGAGTGAAATTTACCAGAAACCCTCTGCCATCCAGAGAAAGAATCAATGCCCACGAGTGATTTTGATGTGAGAAATATGCTGTGTACGGATCGGGGCTTCTTCAACATTAAGTTACAGACCTACCTGGAAGAGATCTGAGAGAGTATTTTGAGGGCACTCAGTCTTGGTCATGGAAGTAGGGTGTGGCCAGGCACATGAGCATGTGTCACATGTTTGGTGATGTCTTCAGCCCCCCATGCAGCCAAATAAGGGCCACACCTTCCAAGGGCTGGAAGACGAGGGGAGGGAAGCTGGTGTCTCCCGCAGATCCCGGGGGGACTCCCTCCCCGCCCAGGGAGGCGCCTCATAGTTGGTCCAGGAATCTCCAGGGTGAGTTAGGCAACCGCGGTCCATTTGCTCAGGTGCTCCTGGGCTTTAGGGGAAAGTTAGCGTTGGCCCCGCTGATCAGATTGGTTTTTGTCGTTCCTTCAAGTCCTTTCTACGAGAATATTGACCGTGGGCTGGAGAGGCCTGTCAGAGAAGGGACCTGACCTTGTCACTTGGCAAGTACTCCCCGGCAGAGAAACCCGAGCTGACGTTCAAGCCTCCATCTAAAGAAGCAGCAGTCGCTCTGTCAGGACCAGTCGAGTTGCCATCTCAAGGCAGGAAACTGCCTGCCACCTTTGTGTCATGACCCCCTTTGGTTGGAAGTAAATCCCCCCCACTCCCTCCCTGCCACCCCTCACCCCGCTGCCATCTTCATTTAAAGATCTTGATTGCAGGTTCCTGATTGCAGGTTTTCTCAGATGGTCGGATCTTACTTTTCAAATGTAACCTGAGCACTTTTTGTTTGTTTGCTTACCTTCTCAGAGATAGAGATAGTGTTCTAGAATTGACTAGTTTAAAATTATTTAGATCAGAAGTCATTGCCGTATGTATGTTTTCAAAATGGACTATTTTTTTAATCCATCTTGCAAATAATCAGCTGAGTGTGGCGGTTTCTTATGTCAGATGATCACGTAAATAAACCTTCTGATTTCTGAACCCCTGTGCACTTTGATTTACAGACATCCGTATTCCTTCAAGACTGAATAAAAAGGAGAAAGAATGTTACCACCAGCTGACTAGAGTGTATCTATTGTTGCTGACTGAACGGAAGGAAATGTGGCAGCCAGTGGGAGACGCCGGAGTCAGAAATTACTCAAGCGCACATTCTCTCCCCCACAGAGCCGGCAGCAGACAGGACAGTAAAATGTGGTGGCGAGTGGTGTGTTTTGCGCCTGTGGATGTTTTTTGAACACTCCATTTGATAAAACCCAAAGGCGGGGTAGAGGGGTGGGGGCTGTTTCTATCTGCAGTGAACACACACATTTTGGGAAATTTTAAATCTCTTTTACCGGCAGTGATGATCGTTCCCTGTCTAGGTTCTGGAATTCCAGCTCGTTGGATGTTACTTATGTCAAAGCATGGTGGTTTCCTCTCTTGGGAATAAACTCAGATAAAATCTCATGGGAAACCAAGTCGGGAGTTTTCACCGGGCAAATTAAGGGATACTCACTTATCCAACCAGAATTGACTGAACAGGTAACAAGAAAATGTCGGCTTTCAGAGTTACATTTACAAGAGACGTTCATTCGTGAACAAAGTCAGCTTCCCCTGCCCACAGTCTCTCGTATGTTTATGGAGCACATTTATGGTGTGGGTGAGCGCTTCCCTTTCTGTCGAGATCCTGGTTGATTGGGAATAAAATGCAGCCTCTTCTTGCAAGCAACTTCTATTCACACTGATTTGTCTCCCGGCCCCCAGAGTAGAAATAGCTTTCTTATTTTCCTGAGTTTATTAAAGTCATAGTATTTGCTGAACAATGTTAGGCTGTGGTGTTTTTCACCTAGAATGCCCACACAGAGAAGGCTCAGCGCACGCAGGGCACTGATGCACGGGGAGGCTGCCTGGGGGGACAAGAAAAGTAGTGTGTGCTTGTTTGCCTGCAAGTACCATGTCCAGGAGAGACTACTACCAGGGAAAATTGCCATCACATCGCGGTCACTGCGACTCAGTCCTGTTCCCGTGTTGGAGCACGCCCCATGGACAGGAAGCCCACGGGCGCCAGGCCCCAGGCGAGGTGGACACATGTCAGAGAAGGAAGGGGCAAATGTTTCCCACAAGAGCATGCAAGGCCTCCTACTCCCACCACCAGAGGGCAGTGATGCCTAAAAAACTGAAGAAAAAAAAAACCCCAAAAAGCGTGCAAGGTAAATGGTAAGGCTGCACATGCCTGTCAGAGCACCGGAGACGCAGTCAAACTAGCCCATCAGGTTTGGGTGCTGACAGATTTCACTGTGCACAGAGGCCTGTTTGGCTTTATTTTTAAAATGGACTGGGAACCATCTAGTGCGTGTTTGAATTATGAAAATGAATTATCTTTCCGTGGCTGCATCCCATAGGGTGGTTCTCTTTAGAGAATGAGCACTGGAGACTGACCCCTCGTGCATGTTGTCACAGGTTGACCTGTGGCCCCTCCAAATTCGTGTTCATCTGGC
Source organism: Nesogale talazaci (assembly GCA_004026705.1). Taxonomy (NCBI): domain Eukaryota; kingdom Metazoa; phylum Chordata; class Mammalia; order Afrosoricida; family Tenrecidae; genus Nesogale; species Nesogale talazaci. Next base: position 10,061 of record PVJH01011873.1, on the reverse strand, counting down.
TACACCAAGATGCTCCACGATTGGGCTATTACGGAGTGACGTGATCACAAAACCTGATAGGTAGTCAGCCGCCATCTGTAACATGATAACCTCGACCTCTAAGTGTTCACACGCCAGGACTGGGTGGTGGTAATGAGGACAAACAGTTCCTTCGAGTGGTCCAGATAACCTCATCTTTCTCCCACCAATCAGTGGGTGAGTCTGAACTGCTAAGTTTGTGGGTAGCAGTTCCCTCTTCCTTCTTGAGGTGCTCAAATGTATTTGAACCGTTCTAAGAGCAGCTTATCCAGCGTTTGGTCAGCGATTCCAAACTGTAAGCTGCCCCTCAGTGCACCTGTAAAAAGAGCCTCAGACGCAGGACTGTGGCCCACTGGGAAGGAGGTTCAATTCCAGCAGCGGCTCCACAGGAGCAAAGGCTGGGCCGCCTCCTCCCAGCACCAGAGGGCAGTGATGCCCCCCCCTCCCCCAAAAAAGCCTCAGAAACACCATCTTTGGTTTCTTCATTAAAGATTGACAATATCCAGAATTCCAAAGGTGGAGTCTTCCATTCGTGATTTCGTCTAACGCTGCAGGCTAGAGTCTGTACTGGAGCGGCGGCAGTGGCAGCAGTGTTAAGTGTTGCGTTTCTAACCTGCACATTTCAGCGACATTGGGTTTTTCCCGGGAAGCTCAGTTTTTCAGGCTTTTGTCAGTCTGTGCCGGAGTCCTAAAATCATTTAGCGTAGGTCTTTCTTCTTTTCATTTAATTAGCGTTAAATGAGAACTCATGAATACTTCATGAAGTCCAATTCATCACACTTTGTTAATTCAGTATTCAGCGAGTCTGAATGGCACCTCTCAACTAATGGAGCTTTTTAATCATGAAAGGTGGAAAGAGCGCCTTCCAGATTCGTGAATTCAGACTTGAAGGCTCTCAGCTCGGGGTGTGTGGGTAGGCCTGTGTGCGCCCCCAGCGCCTTGTCAAATACTGAGGGGTAGCCCAGGCTGCAGCGTGGGGGCTGACGGTTTCCCATGTGACACTGTGTTAGTGACCCTTAGAGCCAAGCTTATGAGTGCATCTGCAGACGGTGAAAGAGAAAGGACGACACACTTATCCTTCCCACAAACTAGTGACCATGGTGGCTTAATCCCCATTTGTGAGGATCAACTTGGTAAAGGTTTTGGGTTTATAAGATTGGACTAGGGCAGTGGTTGGCAAACTGCGCCTCTAAAGTCACATTAAAAAACATTTGAAGGTGGGGCTGAGCCCCGGTGGCGTAAGTGGTTGAGTGCGGAACTGCAGCCCACAGGCTTGGCAGTTCAAATCCAGCAGTAGCTCTCAGGAGCAGCACTGGGTAGCGCCCACGACCACCAGAGGCAGTGAAGCCCACAAAAAAACAAAACAAAACAAAAAACATTTGAAGGTTATTATTTTAGATCACAGTGATTTCATTTGTTTGGGAAAAACATAAATTTAAGGCTCTTGGGTGGTTTTAAAGTTAGGAGGGACAGGAGCTTGCCAACCTCTTCGGGACCAAGGCAAGAAGTCACAGAGACCATTAAAACCAGAATTGAAAGGGCTCTTGTGGTAGTCTGCAATGGGTTCATTTTTCCTTAACCTCAGTGGAGAAAGAGCAGCAGGGTGGGACTCCCCAGACACAGGAGACAGGTGCAGAGCCCAGGATCACCCTCACTGCGTGACTTTGCCCCGGGCCACAAGGTCAAGTCTCTGGCCCTGCACCAGGAGCCATGGGCAGTGCCCCCACGGCTCTCAAGCCCTCCCTCATTGTCAGATGCTGGCCAGTCTGGACTCAGCAGCCTCTCTGGGCTCCAGGAGAAACTCAGCCCTGGACTGGGCCATTCCCACCTCCCCAAAGCAGGGCAGAGGCCCCCACCAAAAGAAAGAGGAAGTCCTAAGTCAAGAGAGAGGAAGGTGGTGCACCCTGATCTGCCCAGGCATCTCAGCATCTCAGCAACCGTTCTGCTGGTTCACCTGCCTTGTCGCCGTAACCGCTCAGATGGCCCTCAGTGCCGGGCGGCCGGGTCTCCTTCAGGAGTGTGTGGGCTGCCGTCTAGAGAGTCCTAGTCCACATTACAAGGTTCTAGGACAGGGACAATCCCGGCTGTCTGCACAACTCATGACATGGAACCAGGCTTCGAGACGTGTGGACGGAAATACATCTGAAACACACCCCCCGCCCCGCGCCCCCACCTAAAAGGCAAGACCCTTCCAACGGTTGCCTGGCTCTAGTGGGGGTCGAGACCCCTTTGGGGATAGAATGACCCTTTCACAGGGGTTGCCTGATTCCTAACAGTAGCAAAATGACTGAGATGAAGTAGCAACAAAAATAATTTTATGGTGAGGGGGCACCACCATATGAGGAACTGTATGAAAGGGTCCCAGCTTGAGGGTGGAGAACCACGCTCTAATACAATGTGGACGAACCCTTATTCAGGGGGGCTGGGGAACTGTTATCCAAGGACGAATGGAGTAAGATGGGCCTAAGACCCCCTCCCCTCTCCCCCACGCTCGTACAATCATGCCTATTTCTGTGTGTTCCATGCCATGCAAATTGAACACAGCAGGCAGTCCGGGCACGAGGCAGCATTTCCTGGGTGCTACAGCTGGCTTTGCTCAGCAGGTCTCTCTGATAGTGCCGGGGCCGTGTGCATCTTGTCCCCCCAACAGCTCTGGCCTGCCTCTCTCTCCCTCCCACAGGCTACCTCTGTGGGTGATAAGACATCGCCAAGTGGGCTTCATTCTCCTGGGGCACCCCACCACCTGATGCAGCTGAGGAGGTGGGAGAGGCATGTCCCTGGGGACAAGGGCTGTGCAGCGGTGGGCAATCAGACATGGGAACAGAGTTGCCGCCCGGTTTCCTGTTCAGAGAGGTCTGCTGCGTGTGGAACCAACGGTGCCTGGTCCTGGCCCACAGGGCAGCACCCTTCTGAGCTGCCTCAGAGCCCGTCTGCTCACCGCTCACCGTCCATCAACTTCTTGGCTAGGGGATGTCAAGTTGAGTCCTGGCCACCGACTCACCGTTCAGGTAGGAAGTGGGTGGAGCCACCTGCCCAGACTGAGTGGAGAAGAGACGGTGGGGGAGGCCACACTGGAATGTCAGTACTGGCTGGGGCTGTGGTTCTGTTGGTATTTGAGGTACAGAGTGGTCCCCGTCCCTCTAGATTGGTCCTTGCCCTGAAGTTCCCCCAGACACCACCAGGGGGCGGAGAGCATGTGCTTCTGATTAGTCTTCCCTTTGCATTTTTCTTTGGGCGCACAGGCCTGCATTTTCCTTACGCTATATTTTCCCATGCCTTCAGCTGAGATGTGTGTTTGTTTCCTATTGGACTTGGGCAGTCTTTGAAGCAGTCTTCTCCCATTCAGGCAGTGGTGAGAGGGGGGTTCCTTCTCCTGGCCCATGGCTTCCTTTGGCGAGAAGGGTCCTGGAGTGCTGGATTACTGTCTTCTCTTCCTCCCTACCTCCCATCACCTGGGTCCCCAAGTTCCAGCAGGTTCATCTTCCCAGGGGACCTCCCATCTGATCTCGGCCCTCTCAGCATCCCATTTCCCTCAGCACCCATTTTCCATTCTCCTTCCCTGTCTCTTCTATCTGCCAGCCCCAGATTGTCTTGCCTGTTCCTTTCTCCTCGCTGGGAGGGTTTCCTCACTAGCCACTCCTCGACCCCCTCAAGGACCATAGGCATCCGTCTTCTAGGTCCTCAGTGGTGGACGTGATGAAGGTAATGGTGGAGATGGTGGTGAAGGTGGAGGTGGAGGTGGTGATGGAGGAGGTGGTGGTGGTGGTGATGATGGAGGTGGTGGTGGTGGTGAAGGTAGAGATGGTGGAAGGAGAGGTGGAGATGGTGGTGGTGGGGGTGGTGGTGGAGGTGGAGGTGGAGATGGTGGAGAACACTTGAAGCGCCAGGAGGAAGAGCTGTGAATTGGAGGCGTGTAAAATGGTGTGCGCCTTATAACCCCAGGAGCAGACCTGATGGGCTTGCTCTCAGGACATACTAAGGATGGGCCATGCCAACAGATTAAGATAGTGGCTTCGACTCTGCCTGCCCGGGAGCAGCGAATGCCAGGTTGTGGGGGATGGCAAGGGGCATGGTCTCCTTCCAAAAGGTGGAGGGGACACCTTTGGGCAGAAAGAGACACTGGTGGTTTCGAACGGCTGACTTTAGGGATCATAGCCCAATCATCACCACTAGGCCATGAGGGCCGGGACATCCCTCAACGGGGCTGCTGTCATCCTCAGTCAATCTGGACTCACCTTCTTAGATCCACTTCAGGAAAGGGAAGACGGTCTCCCAAAGGCTTCGCGAAACACGGACCAAATACACCAAGGATGCGCCCCGGACTTGCCGAGGGGAGGGGGAAGTCACAACCCTCTGCTAGAGCAGGAGCCATGTCCCCTGCACCCCAGCATCCCCCTGCCCTGCCCCAGCCTACTAAGCACCCAGGCACTGCCGCTCAGCATCAGACTCCAGCTTCCTTCCAGGGCTGCACTGGTCCTCGGTGCCCGACACGCGGTTGCCTTCACCATCTTCCTTGATGGGAATCCCGTTCACTCTCCGGCTGCTGGGACAGAGGCCCAGGATGGTTTGCTCATCCAGCTTCATCCGTGAGCCTCTTAGACCCAGCTCTGGTGGCGCAGGAGGTGGGTGCTTCAAACCCACCGGCCTCTCCGGAGGGGGAGAAGGCCGAGGCTCTCTGCTTCTGTCACGATGCCCAACCTCTGAGAGCAAACTTGAGGCCAAGAGTTTGCGCCGTGGTTTTCTGGGCGGGGCACCTGCCCAGCCACTGGCACAGAGAATCACCACAGTGCCCCGCCCCCACCGCACAACTGGGCCCTGGCTATTCCCTGGCCAGGAGGGGCGGCTCCAGGGTCCATGGACGACTGGTAGGACTCAGCACTCGTGAGCAGCCGAGCTTGTCAACGGTGTGACCCATCGGGGGGCTCTTTGGGCATCAACAGGGTGGGTGGTGGCATGGCACGTAGCTATGATAAGCACCATCCAATCAGATGATTAAAATGGCTTGAACAACAGATTCTGTGTTACCTACCTTTTGCCCTGGTGGTGAGTGCTTACCTGTTGGCCTGCCATCCTCAAGGTCTGAAGTTTGAAACCACCAACCACGAGAAAGAGGAGGCTTTTTTACTCCCGTCCAGAGTGGCAGACTCGGAAACCCCCGGGGGCAGCTCTGCCCTGTCCCCCAGGGTCACACCAGCATTTCCTTTCTCTTTATGGCTGGGTCACATTCCCCGGTAGGGAGGGTCACAGTCTTGGACAGCTCATCCTATCCACCTCTATCCATTTGACAAGGTGGGCATGCAGCCAGCCTCTGAAACAGCCTCGGATGGCTGGAGAGGAGACAGTCCTGAGACGCGAGGATGGTGGAACTGCATCTCATACTTTGGAGAAGTCATCCAGGGGATCGGTCCCTGGAGAGAAGCATCTTGCTTGGTTACAGAGAGGGTCAGCAAAAGAGAAGATCCCTCGCAGGATGGATGGACACAGTGGCCTCCTCTGTGGGACAGAGCGTGAAGACCACTGGGAGGAGGCTGCAGGACTGGGCAGGGTTTCATTCCCTGTGCACGGAGTGACTTAGACAACGCCTGACCACAACAGGCAAGTTCGGCTTGCAGGACGGGGTCCAGTGGGACCCTCACCCCAGGATGACCTAAAGGCTAACCAAAAATGAGATGCTTGCCACAGGTTGCTCCCTCCCCCAGATCTGGCCCCAGCACCCCCTTTTCCTTGAGTTTTCAGGCCACATTTCCCCCAGACTTGCAAGACAGAGCTCCCCGGCTCCTGTTGCCTTTGACGAGAGACCCAAGCAAGCCCAGGTGCTGGGCTTGGAGGAGTGGGGGAGGGGGGGTCCACCCAGCTATTATCTTCAGGAAAAAGAGGTCTTTGACCCATCCCAGAGCTCACCAGGAAGGGTCCAAATTCAACTGGCCTGCGGTACATGCCAGCCCGTGTTGACATATGACAAATATGACATATTAAATAATAATCATACAAACCACGTGGGCGTGCTGGTGGGCCAGGGTTTGTGTTGTTGGAGTGGAAGGTTGGGTGTGGTTCCAGCAAAGGATGAGATCGGCTTTTTTAGCAGGCTGCTCCTGCCTCCCTGCCGAGCTGGAAAAGCATCCTTCTTGATTGCCCAGTCATACTCCGCGGGCACTGCTGGATCCACTCCACGGTGCAAACCTGAACCCACCTGGGCTGGCAAGCGTTTCAACACTGGCCTCAGACTTCCTCGTGATTTCCGGGTCGCCTCTGAGATGGGGCCTTGCCGCTGCATGGCTGGGATGCACAGGACTTCCTGACCCAGCGAGGAGGGACAGCTGGCCTTCGAGCCGCCCCTCACCAGCGACTCATTTTCGCTTCCTGAGAAACACTCTTGTGACAGATGGATTTTATCTCCAAAAGGCCTTGCAAAGGGTGGCACACGCTCCTGAGCCAGCCCATGATTCTGCCGAACCTTTCCAATCTTCGGCCAGTGTCAGGGAGGGTTCTTGGCTGTGCTCTGGGTGAAATAGTTGGCAGAACACTCTGTGTAGTGTCACGTTCATAAACACTCCTTTCTTCTAGTCATTCTTCTTCCCCTGACCTCTCCACTGAGCTCCTTCGATGCTGTCTGCCATCTCCGGGGCCGCCTGTTCTTTCTCTACCTGCCTTCTCCCCTTCGCTCCAAGCTCCACGTTCTAGGATCTGCTCGACCTCCTCACTGGTGCACGGTCCCCCAGCACCATCTCCGTCTCCACTCACTGTCCCTGGGCATCGTTGCTGATGGTCAGACTGCTGTCCTTGCATTGACCGGCCCTATATGTAACCGCCCCGGGCTCCCTGGCCATTGACTAGAGAGATTATGAGTCACCTAAAAGGTTACAGTGGATGACAGAGTGTATGCTGGGAAATGACCAGAGGGCGGCACCTTTGGGGTCTCTAGGCCACATTCTCTTTCAAGAACATGCTCTGACGTGAGCGTGCTGAAATCGCACAGAGCAGCAGAGAAGCAGATGCATGATATTCTCTCTTCACCCATCAGCACAGTTTCCAAAGACTAGGTCCTAACGTGAAAGTGGGAGATGAGTGAATCATTGCTTAACTGCCAAGTGACATCATTATGTAACTCGTATGTGTAAGCTTGCTGGGAGCAGATTACTGGGTCCCTCTCTCGAGGAGCCACTGGGTGGGTCCAAACCACCCCCCTCTGGCTAGTGGTTGGGCATGAAATCATTGCCTAGAGGCACCTTGTGGTCTCTCGAGTGGCATACATCCCCCCCGCCCCCCCTGCAACCTCACTGGTTGTCTGAATTGGTATATGTGCTGCTGAAGTGAGCACCCGGTTGTCTGAACTGGAAGCCTGAAAGCAACCCTTGACTCTTCCGGGCCCAATGTGAAGTCACGTGAAAAGCCCTGTCGATTCCACCTTCATGTAATTTTAACATCACTACCCTTTGTTCTGTGGCTGGAGTCTGCCACCCGTTAGCCATCAGCTTCACTATTGCTTGCTCTGTCTTGCAAAGTGCCAGGAAAAGGACATTCCTTCCTAAAAATAAAGCAAAGCGCCTCTGATTCGGGCTCTTTTGATTGTGTAATTTATGTGAGAAGCCGAAACTGCATGATGACATCCAGCCTTGGTCAAATGTTGGATGGCTGTGTGAAGATGGACTTCGGGACTTGGCAGAAGTTAGCTCTGGAACTATGAAGAAGCTGCGGAATAACGGACCACGGATGTGCAAGGCAGAGACTGCGTCTGTCTCCTAAGAAGGATGAATGAGACGCTGCTTAGTTAGCTGGTAAAATTTGCACCATTCTTTTAGGCAGAGCAGTTCAATGGTATCATTGGTCTGATATTGACTGGGGTAAAATGAGCTCCTCCCAGAGGCCAGGGAGTGCAGTGGCCAAATGCTCAGCTGCTAGCTGCAGGGTTGGTTGTTCGAATCCACCGGCCCCTGCATAGGGGAAGGACGAGGCAGTCTTTACAGGCTCTCTACTGCAGGGTCACCAGGTGTCCGAACTCACTGGCAGCAGGGAGTTGGGTTTGGATGTTGGAAGGTGGCTTTTTGCCACATTGTTCTTGGTTCTTTGGAAAAAGCAGTTTAAGAGAACTTTGTTGTTTTTCTCTCCTAAATCCAGGGGCATTACTTCTGCCCTAGTTTCCCACCTCATTGGGTTTGTTAACTTTTGTCTGGTTTAACGGACATTTCCTGGGTCAGTTGTAAACAACTTTGCCGTAAGACTTTCTGCCTGCACCCTCCCTGCAGCCTGGAGTGCTTTGCAGCAATTGGCTGATAGGGTATGCAAATGAGGTGAGTTGCTGCCCCTGCCTCGTCTATTATGCAAATGAAGTGTCTGTGGCCAATCCCATAGAGCAGGGGTTCTCACCCTGCAGTCGAGACTCCTTTGGGAGTCAAGTGACCCTTTCACAGGGGTCACTCAACTCATAACTGACGGTGATTAAGTAGCAACAACAATAATGTTACGGTTGGGGGTCACCACCACATGAGGACCTGTAGGAAAGGGCCTTAGGAAGGTTGAGACCACTGCCATGAAGGTTTGAGGCCAAAAGAGAAGAAAGAAGGAGAAGGGGGTGGGGGGCAGGGAGACAAGGCACCCCCTAAAAATGATGTAGCCCTGGTCAAGTGCTGTCACTGAAAATTATGGAAGGCCTGGAAGGGTCCTAGTTCAAAGACCCTATTCTGCAGAGCCTGAGAACCGGCCTGACCTCAGGGGACTGCGAGGAGTTTGACCTTAAGGGACCACCAAGAAAGCCATTTGGGGTGGGGCTGAGAGAGCTGCCCTGTGCTGCAGAAGGAGCCCCTGCCTACCTGCCTACCTGCCTACCTGTGTGCTGCTCTTGGTTTGCCATGGTAACCTTCTTCTGGGATACACCTGAGTGTGCATCTGTGGGGCCTGTGAGCGTGGGGACATTGGCCAAACCCGCAGAGAGGCTGAGCATCCTGGGAGCGGCGGGGGCTGGTGTCAGAATGAGTCCCAGGGCTGGACATGGCCGTGTGTCCGACAGCCGCCTCACACGAAGCAGCCGTGAGCTGATGGGGCCCATCGTCCCCCTTGAAGTCAAACGGGTTCTCTCTACACCCAGGCGTCCTGTCTTAGACGTGGCCCAGCGCATTCATCAAGTTTAGGACACTGATCCTGGAGGAAAATGCTGAACAGACTTCAAAATCACCAGTAAAAAGACCAATCGGATAAGAGACCGGCCGAACCCTGAGACCAGGGCCCTTCAATGCCTCAACTCACCCAGGGAGCCCCTTGCAGCCTAAGATCAGACAGGCCCAAATTAGGACAATGACCCTGTGGAGGGTCTTCTCAGCAGAGTCACCTCTATGGGCCTGCAGACAGCATTTGCCCCCCAAACACAGCATAGAAGGGCGCATGGCAACAGGGAACCCAGGGAAGATCGGGGCAAGGGCTGTTCCCTGGAGGGACTTGCACCCTTGCAGTGCCATGAGGCGGGCCAAGGATCATTTGCTGAATGGAAAATAATTTTTTTTGGTTGGGGGGGGGGGGCATCACTGTTCTCTGGTGGTGGGAGTAGGAGGCCCAGCCCCACTGCTGGATGGAAAATAAATTTTGTCCTGTGAACTTTCACCCAAACCACAACAAACCAAACTAAGAGGAAAACTACTCACCCTCCCCCCACCCCCCAACCCAGGGTTTAGGGAGTCAAAGAAGGACTTAGAATCCCCAGGCGGTCACGTGGGGCCATCAGCATCCCCTCCGGGACTGGGATCTAGAAGGAGCCTGGAGAGGAAGGCATTGGAAGTGGCTGGACCCGCCTCACTCCCTGGTTGGAAGACTTTCCAGCCCCTTCTAACAAGAGAAAGAATCATAAGAACTGCGTCCAGACCATTTTAATAAATACCAAGCGCCCTCCGAGCCCCATGGCTCCAGACCTTCCGGCTCCTGCCAACTCCTATAAAAATAAAGGTTCAACTGTAGGAATATTTGTTTTGTTCTGATTGCTGCTATTTTGTTTTGCTAATAAAAGTCCCCAGGCATCTGGCCCGAGAGCGCTGAAGGTTCTCCGTCTGACGCCACTC
>PVJH01011872.1:0-66825 GCA_004026705.1 Nesogale talazaci | reverse complement strand
GCCTGCATGCTCCTGAGATCGTCAAAGGGTTGGAGTTGAGCAGTTGGGGGTATTGCTAATAAAAAGAAAGGTTCTTGGAGACAGGATCCCTCCGGTTTTCAGGGCATGAGGAATTGCAGGAGTAAGAGCAGTCCAGAAATCGAACAGACTTTGACAACATTCTGGCAAGGAGCAGGTCAGCTTGATTACCTAGTCCAGGAATTGGGAGTGTGTCCAGGAGCCTCTGAGCTTGACAACCTCACTGCCTTCGCCAAATTGCCCGATGCAGAGGAAGGCCAGCAAGACAGCAGCTGCAGCCCTGTCTGGTGGGCGGGCCTCTGCAAAAATGTAGCTTCTTGTTAGCCAGCTCTCGGTAAGGCCAGGAGCATTCAGGTGAGAGATGTGTGTATTCTGTGCCCCCCAACCCCCCGCCCTTGAGCGGAATAGTGTGATCTCCCCCCGGTCTTGTAGAATTTCCCAGAGGTGGTTGGTTGGAGACGGCATTCCCGGGGAAGGTCTGATAACTCTGACCTGAAGCCGGGAACTGACACTGACATCAAGCCGGATGGGATTTCCCACAGCCCTGCCTGGACTCACGATAGCAGGATCTTGATGGAAGAGAAATGCTCTGAGCTTCAGAAGGTTTTGGGGAATTATCCCATTATGTTTTCATTCCGTTGTTCTGCGTACACGGGGAACCCCCTTGCATGTAGCCACATGCGTTCTGGAATCCATTCTACTTCTACCAGGGGAAAGTGGTGGCTCTCCAACAGTCTCTTTGCCTCCTGCTCTCCCGGAGCCTGAGAAAGTCTGCTCTTCTTACTGGTTGCCAATGAGTCGAATCTAGCCGGCGACAACTTGTGTCGAACAGAGCGACGCCTTTCTCTATTCTGTGCCATCTTCCCAGAGGCCCTGGTGGCATCGTGTTATGAGTTCAGCTGCGATCAGCAAGGTCAGCAGTTCAAAACCACCAGCCCATCCTCTGAAGAAAGATGGGGCTTTCTATTCCTCGTGAGCCAGCTCTCTGTAGAGTACATACCATTGCACTCGTGGAAACTCATTCTATCTACCATTCTATCTACCCTGTCCCATCGGGTCGCGGCGAGTTGTCACCAACTTAATGGCAAGGCGTTGCGTTGGGAAGATGCTTTCTTTATTTTGCTCTTAGACAGCAGCAAGACACAATGTGTGTTTCTTTCCACCCCTCCCACCTCCACGTCTCAAGGAAGAGAGGTACATTGCCCCTGCTGTAGCCTTCCTCCAACGCTAACGAAGGAAATGAGTAGCCAGATGGGGAAGCTCTCACCCGAGTATAATACTCTCTGTGCCAGGCTGAGGCCTAAATGTGAGTGATGAGGGGGCAGCCTGGAGCTCGGGCCAAGCAAAAGTCAAACAATGCCAAGAAATGGAGCAAGGCCAAATCTAGCAGCCGTAGGCACAGAGGACCGCACACATTGCCTAGCCATGCGCTACGGAGCACTGCCCAGGGATTACACCGCCATAGAAGGGCAACAGGTCTACTCCTTAGCAAAAGCGAGACTTGAGACAGCCCTACATCCACATCTTCTTGGTCACATGGAACCAGAAGTTCACGTTCAAAGTCTTCCCCAGCCTTATTACCCTTGTTCACTGCTGTCCAGTCTACCCTGACTCCTGGCCTCCCTGTGTGATACCGTGTGTTACTGGGTAGAACTACTTGTGCATTTTCTGGACTAAGAGAAGTGGATTGCCAGTTCTTTATACTTATTCTTCCTTCTGTGGCCCCACTGGGTGGGTTTGAGCCTTTTGGTTAACAAGCCCATAAAAACCATGTCCCCCCAACAGACTCTTCTTCCTGCTTTGGGGAACCAGGTGAGTAGGGAGGAGCAGTGGGGGTGAGTAACTAGCCACTTGTTTCCTCTTCTCCTTGGCACTGCTCTAACACACCTCATGGTTTTGTTGTGTTTGGTTTTGCTTTTCCCCTACTCAGCTTGGTTTCCCTCATCCGAGGCCAAGTCGTAACTACCGATGGGACTCCCCTGGTTGGTGTCAACGTGTCTTTTGTGAAGTACCCCAAATATGGCTACACCATCACCCGCCAGGATGGCACGTAAGTAACCCCGTCAAGTGTGCATGCAGAGAGACTCATGGTGTGAGTGAAATGGAGCCAGGAGTCCTGCCTTGGGCCCCCCAGACCGGGTCTCCAGTCAAGATTCCTCCAAAGACATGCCTTGTTTTCTGTGTGATGTCAAAAACAGGTTCATAAATACAGAGGCCCACGTAGGCAGGGCTGCACACCCCCTGTGGGTTTCATGCCAGGTTAATGGGGTGTGTTATGGGTGCGGAGAGTGGATTCCATGGAGAAAGGGAGACAGCTGCTTTACATCTCTGCGCTGCAGGGCGACAGGTATCCACACGAGGAGGTGTCCTGTGATCAACCCCTTCAGTTTTCACGTGTGCCGTTCGGAGCTGTGCTGTTTTTGCGGCTGTCTTAAGGGGGTGGGCTGTAATCAGAGGCATCTAATTAAATACATTTAGCCGGCCCCCTGCTGGGTGAAGGATGCAACCTTTCCCTATATCTTCTGATTGGAAACATGCATTCGTTCAGCCCCCACCGAGATGAAAACTCTGCCAGCTCTTTCATCCATTGGGCATGGAGCTGGAATTTAAAGGAAAAGAAAGAAATCTTTTAGAAGGGGGAAAAATACTGCTCGCTCTGAACTGAGCATAGCCTGCCGGTCTTCTAGGCCAAGGAAAGGAGGGCCCTGTGGCTGTCCATCAGACTCATGGCATTGTCTGGGGAGGTGATGTCGGGAACATCGTGGCCATCCTGTCACGTGGGCAGGCGCTGCCCTCCTTGTCTGTCACCAGTGAAGCACTTGGTCTTGCTTCCTCAGGTCTTATGGTGGCCTGGAAGACAGTTTCCGAGATTAGCAACACACAGCACCCTTATTCCTCTCCCTGTCTCTAAACCCCTAAAGATGGCATTGGGTAATTCCCGTCAGCTTCCTGATCCGGAGTAGGTGTCCCATAGCTTAGCCAGACATACTCCCCAGCAGGGCCTGAGCGACTCTTCCTGGCTCAGTCATGGCTGCTGACGAGGCGCCGGTACAGACCTTCCTCTGAGCGAGGCAGGTAACCAGGGAGGACACATAGAATGTGAACAGCTACAGGTTGGTGCCCTGCTCAAGGCATAATCATGCTTTTAGAAAACAAGGGTCGTGTGTGGGCTGCAAAGCAACCAATTCTCTTGACAGGCACCAACCAAGAGAGCATTGCCCTGGTCAATAGTGGTGGCTGCCTGCACCACAGGGCTGAATCCTGCCAGTGACTCAGTCTCCCACCTCGGACCCCTCACGGAGTTCCCGGTACCCCTTGAATCTCCCTTTCCAGGACCTTGATGGGTCATTTCATTCTGCTTCACCCACATTTCCAAAATTCAGATCTGTTCTGATTTTGCTTCAAGTCGATCAGCGCCTAGATCTTAAGGCACTGGGGTGGTCACTGGGTCCCATGCAGGGCTGCATTGGGCCCCTGAAGTAGGCATCCTTGAGGAAGTACCAGCCTTGAGTCTGGCAAGGTGGTACAAAGGACTCCTCTGAGTCGTTGGCTGCTCTCTGTGCCCTCCCCCGTCGCCCAAGCCTCCCAGCTGCTTCCTGGCCCATTCTGGCCTGGAGCCACCTCTCAAAGTATCCACCCAACTTCCTGCATCCATGATCCTTCTGCTGATTCAGGCTGCAGAGCCTTGGAAGTCCCAGAGCATGTCTGTTGTGCGGAGGCATGGGTGCGGAGATCCGTGACTTGGTCTGATCACCTCTACCTGGAACTGAAAACATTGGATTCTTCATGCCCAACCACTGCATCCTTACATAGCAAGCTTTGATGGGGACCCTTATCATCATGGGCCCTGTTTTCATCTCAGGTCTGCTCAGAAACAGCATACTAGTTACCAACAGTGGGTGAAGTCAGGGAGTCACCCTATTCTCATCAAGTGTCCCCTATTCACATCCAGTGTTCCTCTATTCTCCTCCAGTGTCCCCCGTTCTCATCCAGACACTCTGCCTGCCAGGGGATTTGGCAGTGAGCAGAAGAGTCAGCTGGGCTGCCTTCGAGGAGCTGACATTGCAGTGCTGGAGGGAACCTCTGTGTGCAACCTTCTTTTCCAGCTATTGGGGAAGAACTGGCTTTATTTTGCTTCGCTGATAATGCACCTCCGTCTAGCTCTTAAGCAAGCAGGAGGTCATTTGCAAACCATTATCAACAATGGCAGAAAGCAAGCAGGGATTACTAGAAGAAATTTTAAGGCGTCCTTTCCTACATCCTAGCATCGTATCACTAACTGTAGCCTTTGTTGAACAGAACACACCTATTAGCTCAGCACTGGACTGGAGTACCAATAAAACTTTACTTACCAAATCAGCTGATGATCCAGAGTGATCCAGTGGGTCACAGTTTGATGACCCCTGCACTCCGCCCAACATTCTGTCAGCTACATGACAAAGCAGGGATACTTATTCTCACATTACAAAGGGGTTGGTCACTTAACCACAGACACACAACTAACAAGCAGTCAAGCGTGGGTTCTGGCCCAAGCCTTCTTCCTCCCTGGTGATCGGTCCTCCCCTCGCCATCAGTGGAGGAGGGCCAATACCCTACCATGGCTGGAGGTGGGCTCACCCCTCAATAGCTCTTCACCTCCTCTCCAGGTTTGACCTGATCGCCAATGGAGGTGCATCCTTGACCCTGCACTTTGAGCGCGCCCCGTTCATGAGCCAGGAGCGCACCGTCTGGCTGCCGTGGAACAGCTTTTACGCCATGGACACCCTGGTGATGAAGACCGAGGAGAACTCCATCCCCAGCTGCGACCTCAGCGGCTTTGTCCGGCCTGATCCAATCATCATCTCTTCCCCTCTGTCTACCTTCTTCAGCGCTGCCCCTGGGCAGAACCCCATCGTGCCTGAGACCCAGGTAGGAACGGCAGGCCACCAATGTGACAGACTCCCACATCTCTCTCCCTGAGGGGGCCAGAGACTCCTGCGGGAGGGAGGGAATGCGCCCCGTGGAATGGATAGCCTCGTGAATTCAGAATCCTTCCCGGGCATGCACGATGTTTCCAGAGACTTGTCCAAGACTTTGGCAGTCATCAGGGCTTTTAATAAAATAAAAGCAATTTACATATGTGCAGCACACCTGCAAATTGCTTTTTATTCCTGTTAGTCGCCGAGATACATGATAAGAGGCGCCTTAATGATCTGCATTGGTGCTATGACAGAGGGTATATTACATTACTGCTTCCCCATTGCTTTATTCCGATTGTCAGTGGAAGTTGCAGGTTCACATAATTACAGCCTCGCGTGGCCTCCGTGCACACAGCTAGCAATAAAGCCTGCTGTTCTTATTTACATCTTTTGCCAACTGGGTGGTTTTTAAAAAGAAACACAACAGTGACCAAGAATAATTATTAATTCCCCAAATCCTAAGTGGAGCCCCCGGCTTTGTGGGGTCAGGTGGAGGCAGGAGTTGGTGGTGGTGGCTTTTCCTCAGCTTGAGGAAGCCAGGGTGCTGGCAATCCCCGAGGGGTGGTGGGTCAGGGCAGGAGGCAGCAGGCAAGCAGCGTCCTAGCTTAGAGAAGCTCGCCTGCCTGGGAGGCCTTCTCTGCAGCACACCTCCCGTGTGTCCCCTGCAGGTGCTCCACGAGGAAATCGAGCTCCCGGCTTCCAACGTGAAGCTTCGCTACATGAGTTCCCGAGCCGCGGGCTACAAGTCTCTGCTGAAGATCACCATGACCCAGTCCACAGTCCCCCTGAACCTCATCAAGGTCCACCTGATGGTCGCGGTGGAGGGACATCTCTTCCAGAAGTCGTTCCAGGCTTCCCCCAACCTGGCCTACACTTTCATCTGGGACAAGACAGATGCTTATGGCCAAAGGGTGTACGGACTCTCAGACGCCGTCGGTATGTTCTGGGTCTCAGCCGCTTGCTGATTCGTGGATTTCATTGTGTATTCATTCACCAAATATGTGCAAACTCTCAGTGTGTGCCCGACGGGAAGTAGTGATTCAGTAGCAGAATTCTTATCTTCCATTTGGGAGGCATCACTTCAGTTCCCAACTAGTGCGCCTCACACAGTCACCACCCATCTGTCAGCAGAGGCCTGCTTGTTGCCAGAATATGGAAGAGATGGCTGCAGGACTTCCAGAGTCAGATGGCTGGGAGGAAGAGGCTTGGTGATCCATGCTTGATGCATCACAGCAGTTCGATCACTCACTCACCCTGGGGATGGCACAGGAGCAGACATTCCCCCTGTTGTCCAACGAGTTGCCCTGAGTGATGGCGGACTCAACAGCAACCAGTGCCAAGGGCTGTTCTAGGAGAAGAGATGACGGCCAAGGGCTGTGCTAGAGAGGGTAGGTGCTCAGGTAGATGGAGGAGATTGCTCCTCTGACAGACCTTACACTCTAATACGGGATAAAGAAAAACATCAAGGAGTGATGGGGAAAAGCATGAGTGAGTCTGCCTTATCACTGATAGGGAGGAGGAGGGGCGAGCATAGGTGGGCATTCGCGGAAGACTCCTTAGAGGGGTGACAGTTAAACCGAGAGTTGAATGACAAGAGGGAATCCAATGAAAATCAGGAGAGCAGACTTCCAGGCCGAGAGAAGTGTGTGCTGTGTCTGTGGGACCGTGAGAAGGCCAGGCTGCTTTAAGTAGGTGGACAAGAACAGTGTCAGCAGCCCTGCAGATGGCGCCACCAGACTCCCACAGTGGAGCTTGAAGGGGTTTGACAGCCACCGGCTGATTTCCTCATCTTTGTCCCTGTGGGAATCACACAATCTCCACTCAGGTCACCATAAGAGAAGGGGGGAGGGGGCTTTTTGGGATCAGTCTTTCTTTGATGACATGTGAACCTGGTTTTGGGGTTTTTTTCCCCACTTATGGCAAACTGCCGTTGCTTCATTAACTAGAATTAATTAACCAGATATATCCCTTACCTATATCAGTCATCAGAATTGTTACTTACTTCACCTCTCACCCCACAGCCACAGAGTCTGTTCCATAGTTTTCTAAAGCTGTCAACCAGTATGGGAGCAGACAACCTCCCTGGCCTCCCTTGGGTCAGCTGGTGGTGTGAAGCTTGCAATGGCCAGTCCAGCACTTAGCGAATAGCACGCCAGGGCTCTTTGTCTTCAAAAAAAGCCTAGGACTCAACTGAGAGGGCAGAGACATTGCCAAAATAAGAAAACCTGCAAACTCAAAAATGGTCAGTGTGATTGGCAGTCGATGTTTCATCCCTCACTCACTCTGTGCAGAGCATTGTGCTAAATTTGTGTCTTGGGTGAGCTCTCAGTGACTTAAGCAGGTTTGGTGTTGGGGCCATTAAATAGGCTCCGGGGATGCGTAGAGACCTTAAGCACAACAGCTGGAAGCACTGCCCAGGCCTGTGCCCTCCTCACAACTGAGGAATCCTGGGTCTGAGCCACTGGTTTCAGCCACTGTGTCCATCGTCGGGTTGAGGACCCTCCTCTTCTGCACCGCCCCTCTACTTCACCAGTCATGCTGTCCTTCTCCAGGGGCTGATCTCTCTTGACAACATGTCCAAATTAAGCGAGATGAAATCTCACCATCTTTGCCTATAAAGAACCTATGACCATATTCTTTCAAAAAGAAGTAGGCACTCACTCATCATCCCGTTCCATCAACAGAGAAGAGAGAAAATAAATTGCGCAAGGTCACGTAACCAGCAGGTCGCAACAGCTAGGCAAGTGGCCCCCTGTTGCCTCTCTCCCCTCTCCACCGTGCAGCACGGCCTCCTTCTCGGTGGGGTTCATAGCTCAGTAAAAACAGTGACGACGACAAAGAGCTGATGGCATCATGGTTCCGTGCTCAGCTGCTCGTCAAAAGGTCATGGTTTGAACCACCAGCTGGTCTGTGGGAGCAAGATGTAATGGTCTGCTCCCATGAAGGTTAGAACCTGGGACCCCAGAGGGCAGTTCTACTCTGTGCTACAAGGTCACCATGAGGGAGAATCCACTCAATGGCACTGGGTTATGCTAAAGACATTAATGTCATTGGCATGTCATTGGCATTGAATATAAAACACTGGCTAATAAAAATATTTGATCTGGCTTTAGCTGATACCAAAATGACACTATCAAATGGTAGACTGCATCTTATAATGCGCCCCAGGCACTTCAGCATGACAAATCTGGGTGTGTGTGTGTGTGTGTGTGTGTGTGTGTGTTTTAATGCACTCACCTACTTCCATTGCCTATATCTTTTTAAAACAATCTTCAGATATTGTATTGCTATATCCACAGTATTTCACAATGAAATATATAAAATGAATGAATCCATAAAAGGCACTTAAAAACATACAACCGTATCCTCACAACTGAAAAAATGTCTACAGTGTTTTCTTTATATCATCAAACAGCTCATCATTGTTCAAGATTTCAATTTTCATGATGAGCATAAACTATTAATACTGCATTTTTTTCCATCCAGACCCAAGTAAGACTGGCCTCCTATAATTGATTGGTTTTTCCAGTTTATTTTAACCACCCCCACCCCACCCCCACCAACCAACCAATCAATCAATCAGCCAATCTCTCTCTCTCTCTCTCTCTCTCTCTCTCTTACTTTTTGCGTATAGAATGCCCCATCATCTGTATTGTGTGTACTTGGTTTTCTGTGTGCATACCTGTGGCTGCTGAACTTGCTCCTTTGCCCCTATGTCACAGGTGGGCCTTTTCAGACCCAGATGTGATTTTCATTTGACAGACAGGTTGTGTTCTTCTGTGGGGGGGGCAGGTAGTGGCAGGCCGTGTGATGTTAATAGCCATTGATGCTCACTGGCTAGATCTTCATAAAATGGTGTTTTAACTCTGTCCTTTCTGTCTTAGTTATCTAATGGTGCTGTAGCAAAAATACTGCAGAAGGAGGCTTTAGCAAAAGAAACTTATTCTTTCATAGTGTTGTTGTGGTTGTTGTTATCAGGTAAGATCCAGCCAATTCTGGTTTAATAGAAGCTTATATAGATCCTCATGGAAAATAATGCAGTCCTGCCTCACCCTCACAATTGCTATGTCTAAGTCCATCGTAGCAGAAACTGTGTCAGTCTCCACTCACAGAGGACCTTCCTCCTTTTCTACTTCACCAGGCATGATTGTCCTGTTTCAGGGACTGGTCTCTCCCGATAACATGTCCACAGTATGTGAGATGAAGTCTGGCCACACCTGCTTATAAGGAGACGTCTTCCTGTACTTCATACAAAACAGATTGCTTTGTTCTTCTGGCCAACCCTGTTGCCCTGGAGGCAATACTAACTCACAGCAACCCCAGAGGACAGGGAAAACTGCCCCATCAGGTTTATCTAAGGAGAGGGCCACCATGCCCCCCCACGAAGCAGCTGGAGGTTTAAACTCCCCCTCAGTCAGAAAGCAGCTGAAACCTTAACAAAGGTGCCCCCAAAGGACCCAGTTCTCTGGCAGTCCAAAATTTATTCAATATTCTTTACCAAGACCATGATTCAAAGGCATTACTTCTGCCTCAGCTTTCCATATTTATTGTCCATCCTTCACATGCATACAAGTCCATGAAAAAGACCATGGATAATCGGGTCTGGTGTTCCTCAGTCCTCCAAGTTACATCTTTGCTCTGTCTCACATTAAGGAGGGCTCGGCAGCCAGCCTGCTGAAAGCAGTGTGGCACTTTATTTTCCAATGGCTCCTTCCTTCTTTGGATGTTGGTCGTAAAGCCATGTAGAGAGAAATACTTGACACTTGTTTTTTCTTCATATATCATGATTTCATGTATTCCACTGTGTTTTTGTTTTTTGTTGAAGTGTAATTCATACGTAACTTTGATCTTCATCAATACTGTGTTTCGAACCTTCTTAGATTTCAGCAATTAGGGTGGTGTTCCCTCATGTAATGAGTACTTACTGAGTCTTCCTCAGATCCTGATGGCGGCTTCTCCTTCATGTAGTGTGCTTCTCAAACTATTTGCTCAACATACATACTGAACAGGTAGGGGAAAAAGATAACAACTATGACACACACAGTTCCTGATTTTAAGCCGTTTACTATTTTCTGATTCAATGACTGTGTTGTGAGCTATGGTCACAGGTTCCATGTGAGCACAATTAAGTGTTCTCAAATTCCTATCCTTTACGATGTTTTCTGTAATTTTTATGATCCACGCAGTGAAATACCTAGACAGTAAAATACAAAATACCTACTTTCTGGTATTCTCTGCTTTTAGTCAAGATCCATCAGGCATTGCCAGCAATGTTCCTCATTCCATGTCTGTTTCTGAATCTGACTTGACTTTCTGGAAGTTCCCTGTCAAAGTACCGATACAACTGTTGGTTGGCCATTGTCAGCAGCGTGTTATTCCCATGTGATATTGATGGTGCTACTGTGGGGTGCCACCCAGTCTGTTCCAACCCACAGCTGCTCTGTGCACAACAGAAGGACACACTTCCCAGTCCTGAGTCACCCTCCCTATGGTTCCTATGCCTGAGCCCATTGTCACAGCCACTCTCTCCATCCAGCTCCTTGAGGGACTTCTTTTCCTGCTGTCCCTCTACTTTGCAAGCATGACGGCCTTCTTCAGGGAACAGACCCTCCTAACAGCATGTCCAAAGTATGTAAGATGAAGGCTGACAATCCTTACCGCTGAGGAACACTCTGGCTGTATTTATCCCAATACAGACTCGTTTGTCCTTCAGGCAGTCACTGATACTTTAGCAGTCTTCACCAGCAAGACAATTCATACGCATTGATTCTTCTTTGGCCTTCCTTATTCAATGTCCAACGTTCATAAGAGGTAATTGAAGATACCAGGGCTTAATTAAAAAAGAAAAAAAATGCCATGGCTTGGGTCATGTGCACCTTAGTCTTCAAAGTAACATCTGTGCTTTTCAGCATGCTTAAGAGGTGTTCTATCATACATTCACCCACTGCAAAACTCCCATCTTTTCTCTATTTATCATAATGCTTCCTATTGGTCCAGGGGTGAGGATTCGGGTCTTCTTTACATTGAGTTGTAATGCCTACTGAAGTCTACAACCCTTGATCTTCGTCAGCAAATGTTTCAAGTCCTCCTCACTTTTTTATAATAATGCTATTATTTCACAATTTCACCATTCTGTTCCATCACCTTTATTTGGAGTGGGCACAAATAGAGATTTGTCCCAGTCCTTTGGCCAGGTGGATGTATATCAAATTTCATGACCTAGGCAAGTGTGTCCCTGCAGTGTTGCATTCATTTGTGGAACCATCTCAGTTGATTCCGTCCATTTCTGGAGCCTTGTTTTGCTCCAATGCCTTCAGTGCAGCTTGGGCATCTGTCTTCATTACCATTTGATCAATTCTTGATCATATTCTAGACCCTGAAATGAATGATCTTTTACTGTGGTAAAATGATATAATGATATAGTGGCTCTATGTATTTCTTCTATATTCTTTTGAGGCTTCCTGTATCTTTCAATATTTTGCCCATATGATCCTTCAATGTTGCCCACAAGGCTTGAAATTTTTATTCTTCCTGCTAAAGAAAGGCAAACTGTGTTCTTCTCCTTGGGTTCACTAGCTCCTGGATCTTTGCTAAATTCATTATCAATTTGATTGGTCCTATTGAGCTGCCTTTTCAAATCTTCTGTTCACATTTTAGGAGAATAGAAATCCAAATTCAGGGTGCCAGTTGTAAGAGATGGGTTTTCTCCTTTCTTTCTTCACAGCTCTGGGGACAAGGCCCTTATCTCCTTTCAACATTTGGGGGCCTAATATTCCTTGGAATGTCCCTTTGTCTTGGCATCAGTCTTCTCCTGGGTCTAGGAGATTCTCAGAGCAGGGATCCTCGGTTCAAAGAATGTGCTTCTCCTGAATTTTCCTTCTTAGTGGTGGCCAAGTCCTTTTTTCTCCCTGCTTGCTTCTTTTTGCATTTTGCTTGTGCGAGATGACAGGTTTGATTTAAGCAAGGGTGTGTCCTGAGTAAGGATAATGACGTGAATGTGGATAAAACTTGAGTAGTCATGTGATTTGAATCACATCCTCTTGTAAGACTGTGACTCGACATACACCCATGGTAGCTATGTCTCATTAATATGTAGAGATTGTATTTATAACATATTAAATGTAAGCTTATCGCATAGCATCATAACCTGAAAGATAATTACATAGATCACAAATCCAAGGAGAACCAAGCACACAAAGCTGGGAATCATGGCCTAGCCACATTGATACATCTTTTGGAGGGAAAGGCAATTCAACCCAGGACACATTCCTTATTCATATACTAGCTGAAAAGCTTTTTTCTTTTTTACATTTGATCATGTTGTTGGTAAAGAATATTTAATAGAATATGAATTGCCAGATGAAAGAACAAATATGCCTTGGAAGAAGTACTACAGCATAATGATCCTTAGAAGCAAGGATGGCAAGACTTTGTCTCCTATACTTGGCTCTCTGTTCTGGTGATGGTTGTTGTGATTTCTATTTGGATTTTCTTTTCAACATTTTTTATTGACATGGAATTTATACATCATACAATTGAATAAGTCAATCATATCAAGGGGAATTACACAATCAGCATCACACCTATCTTAGGGCATCTCCCCCTACCCCCACCCCTGGTTAAAGTGCCTTTAAAATGAGTTGTATAACACAGTCAGTTCTAGTTGCCCATCCTCCTAGAAAGCTTCTTATATAGAAGAACTTTCTTTATTCTTTTCAAATCATTTTATCGGGGGCTCGTGCAACTCTGATCACAATCCATACATCCATCCATTGTGTCAAGCACATTTGCACATGTGTTGGAGAGGCGCTTTCTTATTAACTGTTTGGTTGCTGGAGGTACAGTTCTAATAGGAAACAAATATAAATGCTTTGTTATTTTCCCTTATTTCCTAGTCTTCATTATAATTTGTTCGTTTTTTAGCATTCTCTAATGGAGATCAATTAATTTTTAAAAGCATCATTATGTACTCATAGATTGAAATGACAAATATGTTTCAATCCATTGATGTTAAGATTCTTATTAATGGCCAAATTGTCACATATATGGGCAGTGGGAACCTCTTCAAGTTGGTTCCCAATTTTTATATATGACCCTAGTTGATTTTGTTGGTTTCCATGTGAGCTGGTGTGATGACATGGTCTGAGCTTGCTCTAGCCATTTCTTACAAGAGTTCTGATTTTATTTTTATTGAGAAATAATAACTCAAAGCCACTAGCAAGGCACAAGCACTTCCCTTTGCTCCTGGGTGAGTCATTGTTTATTGGCATTTTCAGAGGCCAAGCTAGAAACTATATTTTGTTTTTTTAAATAAAATGCATCTCACATTGATATCGACACTTCCATAGCTCAGGATTTAAAAGAAGCTGGAGAGAAGCCCCAAAGGTATTCTTAACACGTACTTTAGAGTTTAGTGTCGTAGGAAAAGCAATAATAGCTGTGCCTCATATTTCTAGAGCTCTACTCCAATTAAAAATGCATGGCATCTCAGCATCTGAGCTCATCTATCCATACTACAGGTCCCTTGGTAGCAGGAAATATATGAACTTGACCACTGACGGAAAGGTTTGTGACTCAAACCTACCCAGAAGCAGAGCATAAGAAGGGCCTGGTGATCTACTTCCATAAAGAGAACAGCCAGGAAAACTATGGGCTCAGTCCGCTACATAGAGGATTCTGAAGGTTCATGGAAAATTGTATTAAGGGAATTTCTCCCTTGAATTTTGTGAAGCCCCCTCATATATGCTACAGAGATTGAGTCCAAACTGACTCAATGGCAGCAAATTTGGTTTTAGTTTGTTCTTACTACATTTCTTTGAAGATCAGTGACTTCAGACATGTAGGAAATGGAGCACAGGTGATTCTAAGCCGGCAGCGAACCTAGAGCTGGTGGCTGCCCTCCCCCTGCTGTGTCCGCTCACCTTTCCATGTGGCACGATGCAGGCATTTGACAAATAGATTTTAGCATTCTGCTCTGTATGGAGTCTCTACATAAGTAGTGGAGCTGCACTCCCTGGCACCTGCAGTGAGTATCCCTTCACTCACACACGCTTCCAGGAACTGGGAGCCACTCACTGTCGCCTGGTGAGTGAAAAGGTAATAGCATCACAGACAGCAGCCTGGGTGACCCAAGCTCCTGTCCAACCTGAGAGAAGGATTTTATTAAGGTGTGTGTGTTTTTTTTAATGATGCCTCTCTGCCTTCCACGTCACTGGGGTCGCTTTTGAAAGTCAACGGTTTGTTTGCATGGTTGCTTCCTTCCCATGGAGGATGACTGTGGAAACTTCCCAGGTGGAGTTGAACTTGAAAGGTGAAGATCATGTTGGGAAATCACAAGAGGCGACCCACCTCCTTGAACAGGTTCCTGGAACAGAGACTCCGTTTTGCCCTGAGCATGTCTTGTTCGCTTTTCCCTCCTTCCCAACTGCTCACTGCTTTCCCTCTTACAGTGTCTGTGGGCTTCGAGTACGAGACGTGTCCCAGCCTGATCCTCTGGGAGAAAAGAACAGCCCTGCTCCAGGGGTTTGAGCTGGATCCGTCCAATCTCGGTGGCTGGTCCCTGGACAAGCACCACATTCTCAATGTGAAAAGCGGTAGGTGGCAGGTCTCCTTTCCCAAATAGACCCTTCTCCTTTCTGTGTTCCTCTTTCCAGTCTTGACATTCTCATGGAAGCCCCTCTCCTTCCCTCAGCCATTTTTTTTTGGCATCACTGCCCTCTGGTGGGAGTAGGAGGCCCAGGAGGCTCCTGGAGAGCTGATGCTGGATTTGAACCACCGACCCAGTGGGCCGCAGTACCGCGCACAACCACCAGGGCTCAGCCCCCTCAGCCATTTTTTAACCAAGTGCCCTACACAGCCCTAGATTTTCTCACCTTGTTCTCCCCACTTGTTTCAAATGTTGGAAAATAAAAACTGGAAACATTGAGCTGTCTCCACAGAGCACCAGCCTGCCTGTACCTCCCACGTCATCTTCATGTAACCCTATAAGTGTGACCTTACCCACTTCTGCAGCATTTGGGGTTCCCTTCACCATCCCCAATGACTGCCCCATTATAAAGAAATTGGAGAGCACCCCACCTTTCCTAATGGCTCTTCCTGCTTCCATGTGTCCTAGGGATCCTGCACAAGGGCACAGGCGAGAACCAGTTCCTGACGCAGCAGCCTGCCATCATCACCAGCATCATGGGCAATGGTCGTCGAAGGAGCATTTCCTGTCCCAGCTGCAATGGCCTTGCTGAAGGCAACAAGCTGCTGGCTCCAGTAGCTCTGGCTGTTGGGATTGATGGGAGCCTCTTTGTGGGCGACTTCAACTACATCCGCCGCATCTTCCCCTCAAGAAATGTGACCAGCATCCTGGAGTTAAGGTAAACAGATGGCCAACCAGGCAATGAGGCTTTACTCTGTCGCCCCCTCACCACAGTGAGGCCTCTGGAATGCCCAGCCCTGAGGGCTCCTGCCCATCCTGGGTACCAGGGAAGGACTCGGCGAGTTAAGGCTGGAGAAATGCCTCCTGGTGGCTTTGAAGTAGGGAGGTGGTGTTGGTTCTGGGGAATACATGGTCCGTATGATGAGCAGAAGATCAAACCTAAGGTATGAAATCAAATAAGGGTTTGGGGAGATGCTATAGGTGCCCATAAAACACTGTCCACCTATTTGATGCTATGATGACTGATGACCGCCTTACAAAGAGAAGTGAAGGCAGTCAGCTATGGGGTCCAGGGAGGCCTATAAAACACCAAGCAGTAAGAGAACTACTGTCAGCAGTTGGACCAGGTCAGGGATTTTTAAAGTGGCACCTGTTTAAATTACCGATTTTGGAGATCCCCACCTCCAATGATTCTGATTCAATAAATTTAGGAGGAAGTCAAGCCTCTTTTCCCCCTTACCAGCACTATAGAAGATTCAGGCGCACCTCAACCTTTGGGAATCACTGATGCTCCTTTCCTAATTCCAACATGTGTGGTCAACTCTCCTGTGTGTAAGTACCTGTGCGGGGCCTTCAAAATGCTCCTGGGAAAATTGCATCCTCTTTTCATTCCGTGTTTCCAGAAGCATGTTGAAGCCCCCTCAAAGACTGCCTAGATCTCCCGGGCTGTGGCTTACCACCCCTGCAGAGCGCTGCACGGTTGTGTGCGCCCTCTCTGGTGGGGTCCTCCTAGTCATTGCTTGCTTGAAGTCCAAACTCTGACCCCTCTGTGCTGCAGAGGTATTGGTCCCCAAATACCTGGAAAACTCACCCTTCCCAGGAAAGTTGACTGCAGGCTGCCAACCCCCATTCCCAGCCCACCCAGCCCACCCCACACACACACACACAAACTCACTGCCGTCAAGTCCGTTTCAAGGGTGACCTTCAGAGACAGGGCATAACTGCCCCCTGAGGGTTTCCAAGACTGTAACACTTTAAGAAAGTAGAAAGTCTCATTTTGCACCTGCAGAGTCATTGACAGTTTAGAACACTTAACCTTGTGGTTGGCAGCCCAACGGGTAGTCCACTACACCACCAGGACTGCAGATCCACTGGGTTCACATATATAAATTGAGCAAGGGGAAGAGATGTATTCATATTTGCCAGATGGACACTCTGTGTCCTGGGCTAGGGGAGGAGGGCAATGAAGAAAAGTTCCACCTGCTGGATTGTTTGTGTCAGATGGAGCCCTTCAGAGCAAGTCATGAGAGCAATTGAGAACTCTTTTCAAATGGTATGAAACACTTTAAGTTAATGGGGTACAAAATAAGGACTAGTTAGTGGGTGGGATGAAAATGATACTTGTGACAGCACAGAGAGACATTTCTGACTGGTGGCATGTAAGCTGGGACCCAGAAAAAGAGTTATGCAAAAGTCCTAATGAATGAGGAATGAGCTGGCTTCTTTGAGGAATTGAGAGAAGCACAGTGGGGTGGGAGAACAGTGCTCTGGGAAAGGGTTTGGGAGTAAGTTGAAGGAGCAGGATGGATGCACTGAGATCTTCTTGGCCCTGTTGAGGAGTATGTGCCGCAGGGAATGGAGTCCCCACAATCTGATTTGCCACTTTAAAGATGACCCTGGCTGTCATGTGGAGCATAAACTGTATGGACAAGAGTGAATTCAGAAAACCCAGAGGGAGACGAAGTCAGTGGTCCAAGATTCAAGTGATAGCAGCTTGCCCTAAATGGCTGAGGGGGGATGATGAAATATTCCCACTGGAATATAGTTTTGACGAAGGTATAATAGAACTTGCCAATAGATTGGATTTTTTTTTTGAGGGTGGAATCAGGATGATGGCCCACCTCTAGTCATCGGAGTGGAAGGCAATTTCTTCTGACATGGCCTTGGCTACCCAGGAAATGACTTAGATGCAACACAAGGTTGCACAGACATTTTAGGTGTCCTTGAAGCCCCTCTGGGGAGAGATGCCAATAATCTGACCACTGGCAACGGCACGCGGTATTCTTGAGGTCTGAAATTGTAATAGATATTTCGAAGCTCGCTGCCCACCAGTCAACTGCAAGTCGTGGAGACATCCTGCATTGTCCTAAAGAACTTGGCTGCACAGCTTCCTGTGGTGATTTGTCCGCAGTAAATCACGAGGTCTTTCTTCTGTGATGCCACCAGTCGGCCTCAAAAGCAGCCTTTGGGTTAGCAGCCAAGCCTGTTCACGACGGATGATACGGCTTGCTGCTGTCATGGAGTCTGCTCCCACTCAGAGAGACATTGGGTCCAACTGAACAGAATGCCACCCCGGCCCCGCCACGCAATCATTACACAGGCGCTCCCTGTTGGAGTCACCATGTCAGCCTGGCTCCATTCCTGCCAGCTCCACAGCTTCTCGTCCTCAGGGCCAACCAGGTGCTTGTATGAGGCCGCCTGCACAATGGCTCCTGCCTCTCTTTCAGCTTCCTCTGCCTTCCCAACCTGATCTCCCGCATGGTGCCATCGTTGGGTGCCAGGTGAGGCCCTGCTTCTACAAAGCTGGGATTCTCTTTTGCCCCTCCAGGCTTCTTAATGCTCTGACTTTCTCTTAGAACTGACAGCCTTATCTCTCTCTCTCTCTCTCTCTCTCTCTCTCTCTCTCTCTCTCTCTCTCTTTCTCTTCCTTTTGAGCTATTTCTGCATTTGCTTCCAGGGCACTCGTGTGGGAACCTCTCTAAGATAGACACCTGTGCCGTCTGCAGTGTCCAGCACACGTACTTAAATGAAAAGGGCCACAACCTCCTGTCTTTCTGAGTCTTCCCGAGCCTCGTGTGGGAACTGGACCTTTGGCTCCATGTCACTGATGCTGCAGTGGCCTCGGCATCTGTAACAGGAGCCCTCAACCCCCTCTCACAGAGAGCCAGGCCACACCCCTGTGATGACAGAAGCCAGCTTGGAGGGCACAATAGTCCATTCCCCTTCATAGCCTGGTGATTCCCCCCCCCCTCCTTCTATAACAACCTTCCAACCTGTTCTGTTTTCATCACCCAGAGCCGAGGAGAATTTAAGCTTGTACAAGAACGCTGGTCTGATTCCCCTCTTCTTCCCACTGCACACCTGAAAACAAAGAGCTGTCAGTCCCCTCTCTTCAACACAGCAAGCAGCAGAGGCAGGAAGGTGGGAGGAAGAGGTCTGTCTCGCTTGTGTCTTTTCTCCATTGTGAGTCGGCAGCTGAATTGTTCAATTCCAGGAGCCAGTGCCCGTCCTTATCTTCCTGGCCCACTTCAGAGCTGAGCCTCCGCGCCTGCGTCCTATGCCCCGATCCCTGTGTTTCCTTCCACATCCTTCTCCCGTCCTGCTTCCTCTGCCTGTCCAAAAGCACGTGGAGGCAGACTTCTCCCATCCTGAATAACTAGAACGAGCCTTTCTCATAGATAAGATGGTGATAACCTGTGAACTGCAAGGGCACCAGCGTTCAGAACATTGTCAACACTCATTTCTGAAAAATGCCCAATGCCCATCTTTGGGAGCTCATCTCCCTCCTTTAACTATGGCTTTCTCTGCTGGCCCTTGAAAAATTCAAGTCCTCCAGTGCAGGGCTTTGGGTTTTGTTCAGTCACTAACATCTTAGAGTGAATTGTGCCACACAAAAAATAATCCCTTCCTCTCTCCGCAGTTGAGAACCTCTTAGTAAAGCGGTGCTGCTGGATCGGCACGAGATTGATCATCACAAGGTCTGTGGTTCAAACCCACGAGTATCTACAGAAGAAAGATGAGGCTGTCTGCTGCTGTGACGGCTTACAGCCTTGGGAGCCCTATGCAGAGTTGTTCTGGTCTGCACTGACTCAATGGAAATGGGGATAAGGCCAGGAATGATAGTGTCTCTCTCTATCTCTTCTTGACCGAGCTCCTTTTGATTGACTTGGGATCTCACCCCTTCCTTCATATTCTAAAACCTCATCTACTTTAATGTTCCCAACATTATGTTTTCTTCCAACTGCACGAGCCCACCCCCAGGCTGAGATTCTGGTGGTGCTTTAGAAATGAATCCAGAATAGCATTGTATCAGGGAAGGAATGATCCAGTCTGAAAGGGGAGGAATGGGGAGGGAGGGAGACCACATGGCAAAGGGTAGGAGGGCAAAAGTAGCAGAAATTGGAAATCAGCAAGGCCAAAGGCAAGCTTTGAGAATTTCAACTAAGGGAAACCTTGTTTGATGCCAAAGTAGAATGTGCAGGAAGTGCAGTTCTAGTAATGGTGTCCAAGTCCAGAAATCAAGGGCTCCTGGTGGTGCTGAGGTTAAGCACTATGTGACTAACCAACAGGCCAGTAGTTTGAACTCCCCCAGTGACTCTGTAAGAGGAAGACCCGTAGCCCTGTAAAGACTATGGCCAGAAAATCTATGGGCACCTCTATTCTCTCCTGGGGTCACTAGGAGACTCAACGACCTCTAGATAGCACTCAGAAGCTAACAACCACAGATCGTGCTTACTGTGCAAGGAGGGCATGAGGGTGACAGGCAGCAAGGGAAAGACAAGCAAAAGAGCCAGTCCAGGAAACACAGGCAGCCGTGCCCCCCTGCGTTCCACAGAGAGCTTGGCATGCTCCTCACAGCCTTTTGACCAAGGACAGGTCTACGTTTCATGGGGCCTGAAGCTTATGCAATTTGGGCTTTGGGGAGGAATGATATCTAAGACAAAAAAAAAGTGATGGATTATAAATGAGGAATGGAAATGAATATTTAGGATTAGAAAACAAAAAAAATACAAATTTGAAAAAGCTATCAACTAGCACAAGCGTCACAAAATCCAAACAAAGAACATATTTTTGATTAAGTAGCTGCCATCACACTTCTACAGGACTGGTTTTCTGACACTTTGGAGATGCATGCTCTGACAGTCTTATAATATGACAATACTTTTGTCACATCATTAATGTGCAATGAATAAGAAGCTATTCGGTCCTTCCTCTAGTATAAATGAGCAAAATTTGGAAATATTGATAAGTCAGAAAAACTGCACCAATAGTCATTGGTAACATATATGCCATGGTCACAATACTGTCAGAATTTCCAGATCTGGGAAAGCTTCTAGAACAGCAGTTCTCAACCTATGGGTCGCAACCCCTTTGGGGGGGTCCTACAACTTTTTCACAAGGTTTGCCTAAAACCATCAGAAAACTCATATGTCAGATGCTCTTAGGAACCAAGACACCGCTCCTCTATCCATCTCCAGGTGGGTCCACCCACATGCAGATGCACCCACCTACAAGTACCCAGTGTGAAGACTGTTACCCATGCTGCACCATGCTTCAAGACAGCATTTCATTGATTTGTAATTAGAAATAAATATATCACAATATATAATTATATATTTTTGTGATTAATCACTATGTTTTAGTTATGTTCAATTTGTAACAAGGAAAATGCATCCTGCATATCAGATACTTACATTATGATTCGAAACAATAGCAAAACTACACTTATGGAGTATCAATGAAAATAACCTATGGTCTGGGATCACTACAACATGAGGAACTGTATTAAAGGGTCGAAGCACTAGGAAGGTTGAGAATCAATGTTCTAGAATGTGTCTTGCTTCATCTTCTGGGCTCCTTGAGTTTTATTGGGCCATGAATCATCTAAATCTTCTTTGAATTGATGTTCATTGAGCCTGCTGTCATTAATGCCCTCCTTTTAGAAATCACATGTGGATTCTACATGGGGCCACACACTTTGTAACATAACAATAAGAAAATCAGAGCACAAGGCCAAGAACATTCTTGAAAGCCTTTCCGATGTCAGAATGCTGTTGTTAGGGACCAGCCAGTCCGTCTGATTCATAGTGAACCTATGAAGGACTGACCAAGACATCATCGTCTTCTGTGCTGTCTTCCCAGTGGTGGTGAGGTGGGGGTCAGTGGTTGCAGCCATTGTCGAAGCATCTCACCAAGGGTCTTCTTCTTGTTGCTAACCCTCTACTTCACTGACACGGTTGCTTTCCGGGCACTGTCTCTCCTGTTAGTATGTCCAAAGTCAGTGAAATGAAGTCTCCCCACTCTCACCTTAAGGAACATTGTGACTGCACTTCCTCCAAGTAGGACTTGTTCATTCTTCTTCTCTAGTTTTCTTTATTCTTGGCCCAGCTTGTATGTGCATGGGATGAGGTGTTGACAGGAAAGGAGACATATGCTGGAATGACTGAAAACCTCTGATGCACAGCTCCTATGCCTGAACTAAAGGTCTCCTCAACTTTACAATATCCTTTTGTCTGAAGCCGAAGGAAATAAGTCAATAATAACAGTCGAGCAAAGAAGCAGTGGGAATGGAATTGGGGCCATCTCAGTAAATAAAAGTGAGAACATCTTACTTTTGCAGTTTTCCAAGAACAGTGACTACAGCAACTCCTTTGGCCCCACTCCCAGCGTGTCTGTATGAAGAAGTGACCTGAAGGTCCAACTCATCCCCTTCATAACAAATATGCCAGTGTTACTTGTATGCCTTATCTCAGGACAGGCATGAAACCCCAGTTCACACACAAGTCTATCGAGGCCCATGGCAGAGAGTAGCCACTGGCTCCACATTTGTGTTGGGGCAGCTCAACAATTCTGAACAAAACATGAAGCACTGGAGGTAGTCCAGAGTAGTGCCAGCCCAATGCAGAGAGGCAGCCTCACTCCGACCTTTAAGAATCTATTTTCCCAGCCCTTCCTCTTCCCTCTAGCCCGCTAATCACATCAGTGATGCAGAGATGAATAGGGTCTGGCCATTCACAAGCAAGCAAGGGAGACAAGCGTGTGCGCACCCATCACAAGACAGCATGATGAGACTGTGCAAGGATGCCGGGAGGGTTAGGGACATGCTCTGAAGGATTCTCAACTAAGCAGTTGAGAGACAGAGGTGTGAAGAGCTGGTACTTCTCAGTTCTAGGATTCTGGGATGCCGCCTTCAGAGGCTGTGCCAATCAGGTCTGTGTTATCGAGGCCAGGGCCAGCCCATTGTAAATAGGTCAATTGTGCCCCTCTGCCAGACTGACTCAGTGATGACAGCATTTGACTTCTTGTCCTCAAAACACCCACAGCTGAACCAATAAGCACCATCATGATAAGCAGATGAAAGAATGGTGCGGTCAAGGATCTTATTTTACTCACATCCATGATCAGTGCCCACAGACGTCACAGTCCAAAAATCCAAGTGCATATTACACTGGGAAATGTGCTGGGCAAAGCAAAACAAACAAGAAAGACCCTTTTTGATATATTAGAAACAACGATGTCACTGTAAGACCGAAGGTAGACCTGACCCAATCCCCAGTATTTTGGGTCATGTCGGTTATATGCACCAGCTGGAAAATGAAGGAGAAAAGCTCAAGAATGGGTGCCCTGGGATGGTGAGGTTGTCCACCAAGGTTAACTATTCCATGGGCTTCTAGAAGAATGAGCATGACTGAGCTTCCAGAAGTATAGCCAGAAGGCGTCTTAGAAGCACAGATGGCAAAGCTTCATCTCCCAGACTCTGGACCCTTCTCTGGGGCAGGGCACCCTGCTTGGTCGAGGAGAGAGTCAGTGAGACAGAAGAGGACCTGCAACGAGAAGATTGACAACAGTGATAGCGACCAGGGGTCCAAACATTGCCAGGATTATGAAGATGACACAGAGCCAGGCAGTGTTCTGTTCTTTTGTGCACAGGATCGCTATGAAAAAGAACCAACTGAAAGGTCCCTAAGAGTAACAAGCCCCCGTCCTGTGCATGGCGTAGGTCTAGAGCAGCCGTGACCCCAGTCTCCCCAGTCTTTCTCTACAGGTCATATTCCTCTGACTGTTTGGGTTCTTGTGCATCCTATGACCTGAGTCGCCCCGCCCCTGCCCCTCTCTTTCCCCTACCATGGATAATATATTAATCAACCGAAAGCAAATGTTCTTAGGAAAGAAGTAGGTTAGGTCTGCAGACCCAAATCCCATCCAGTCTTTTCACAAAATCTTGGCTTAAAAAAAAAATGTAGAATTGATATTGCAATAATTAAGAGCCAAATATGACTACCACTGGTGGCAGATAACATTTCACTTTCATTAAGCAATATAAAATAGACGAGAGAATTCCCTGCTGCCACCCTGACACACTTGCTTTGCAGAGTGAATCTGAAACTGCGCCATGTCAGTCAGCGCTCCGGAGTTATCAGCATCATTTAATTAACTTTTTTTTCCTCCTTTGTGCAAAAACTAACACGTTGAAATAACATATAAAAATGTAATCCCTGTGCAAACCCACCATTAATGATAGCCCCTGGCAGAGACCTGAGCTGCACCTTGGCAGAAATTGAGGCATTAAGCCCTCTTTGTCTTTGCCTCGAAACTTCCTCTCAGCCCGGAGCAAGGAGAGAGGGTCACAAGCTGCATATACCATGACCTGGAGGCTTCTGGAATGGGGAGCAGTACTTCCTGGACATCCTAGCATCACCTCCTCTCCCTATTGTTAACTCTTAGCCCCTTTCCTGTTGCAGCTGAAATATACTGTTGTGCTTAAAAGAAAAAGCCAGCACAACTTTTTTCAGTAAAAGAATGGTAACAGGAGCCTTTGGCTTCAGTGAAAAGAGAGTGTGGTTACCTGTCAAATATTTTTTATGAATGTTACTACCTTGATGGTTGGCCGTAAAGAATAATGACATGGGGTGGGGGGAAGATATCACTCAGATGAGTGACTTGGGGAAACCTTACAGACTCGAAGTGCTCACATAGTTTTTCCCAAACTGCATGCAGCTGAAAGCCAACCAAGGCTGGCTCTAAGTGAGACCGATTCTGCATTGCTGTGGACACATGGCAAATTGGTGGCCCAGGTGGCCCCATTCTCCCTCCCACACCAGCACCCTTAAATTGCGCTTGACTTGGGCTTCATAATTCTTCTCCCCGCTGCCCTCTCAGAGCCATTACCATTCAACAGGAGCCGGGTCCCAAGACATAGCCGATTCGCCATCCCTGTCCATAGTCAAAAGACCCGCCTCACCCAGAACCCCCTTGTCTCTGGACAACCAAACTGCTGAGCCAGGGAATTCAAGATCTCATGTCCAGATAGCCCAAGAGTCCAAAGGCCCACAGCGAGGTGGGGGAAATAGGAAAAGAAAACGACTGCCTATTTTGGGTCCCCTTATATAAGATACAAAAATGTTATGTTTGCTTTATCGTCAATTCCTCAGCTAACTGTTTGTTCTTTCTTTCCTTCTGTTTTCTTTCTATAAAGAAATAAAGAGTTTAAACATAGGTAAGACGAAGAACTCTTGGCCATCTATTGTGATACGGTTTGCTTCTTGTGTTTGTTTTCTTGTTGTGTTGTTGTTGTTTGTGCTTCTTGTGTAATGCTATATATATTTTTATGCATCAAATATAGTCACTTTTTATGTGCTAATTGTGTGTTGTGGATATGGTAAGCTTTAGCAATTATGAAATGCAGTCAAAAAGCAACCAAAGGAGCTGACAGTAATTAGAATTTCCGGGAGATGCAAGTGCTGGATAATGAACCCTCTGCGAACTTTTATCCTCACTGCACACTGCAGTCCATAATTGGGGCAAACAGTTGAGGCAAAATTCTGGCTTCCATAAATGCTGGACTGGGTTCACAAAAGCTTTAATGAACTGGAAACGGGTCAAAAACTCATTTTCAACTCATTAATGATTCCCCCCCCCACCGCCACCCCAATATGTGGTCATTTGGAAAAAAAAATGAAGACGAAAATAAGCTAATTGCCAATCTGCTGGTCAGAATGAATCCAGCAGTCAGATACATTGGAAATTTCCATGCAGTTAAAGCACATCAAGTTGGGTAAAAGGTGTAGGCAAGTATTTGAAGTCTAGAGAGCCTTTGCTATGGGAATGATGCCAGGTTAGCACTGAGAACCATCCTGGAACACTTCACGGAGAGTGTAGGCCCCACGTGTGTGAGCATACAGTTGAGGCCTGCACTGAAAGGGGTAACGTGAGCCTCCTAGAAGCACCAGGACCTTAGTTGTATTAAGCAGAGGAGGAGGAAAAGCAATCACTCTCAATACGGTAGAGAGGGCAGCCCCTCGGGCTTGGAATAGAATGTGCACGTGGTTTCTTGCAGCGGGAGTGGGTCACCACTCAGCAAAGAGGGACATCAAGTTGTGCGTAGCTGTCCCAATGGGCATGATCCCAGCATCCCTAGGAAAAGCCCATTGCCTTCTTCTCAGCTGCCCACATGTTAGCTGGTTACAGGAACACCACCACCACCACCCCCCCACTGGAGCCAACTTTTTTTAAAGGAAGCAGAAAGGTCCTAGCAGGGTATCCCACCCCTTCAAGCACACCTGCCCAAACCTGACCTTTGTCACAGTCACACATAGTGATCCATAAGTCCAGGGCTTCTCTCCCAAGAATTTCCCTGGGAGGAAGGATGAGGCTTCAGGCGAGAATGGACTCCCCAGCAAAAAGTGACCTCACCCCCTCCACCGCCCACACTTCTGCCCGAGATTTTGAAAGGCCTCCTCGAGCCAGGCTCCCTAGAAAGTTCAGAATTAATTATCTTGCTCGTAGAAAGGCCCAGAGCAGCCATGGCCTGCTCCTTCTGTGGCTCGCCCAGCCACTGTTCGCTTAGTGACAACGTGCAGTATCTAATTAAGGACTGGCATGAATTGTTCCTTTTCTGTCCTAATTTGTTTTTCATATGTAGATAGTCTCTAATGACTTAATTGCAAAAAAGAAAAGAAAGAGAAAGAAGAATAGAATGAAAGAAAGCAGAAGGGGAGGGAAGAAGGACAAGGAGCTGCAGGTAGCCTCCCCTTTCAGACGGGTTCTCTAGGCTGGAATTTTAGCAAGACCTTGACTTCAGGTTCAATTATGTGACTTAATAGCAACCTGAGGAGAACCTGGAATTAAAGATGGGCTTGACTCACAAATTGTTCCTAAAAATAGCCTCTTGTATCTTTTTTCCCCTTCTTTAAATCGGGGAAGAACACACACGGTGGTGTTTTAATTAGTAATTCAACAGCTGCTGTCCACAGGACAAACAGATTCAGCAGCACTATCCCCCTCACCTCCGCTTTCCCTCTTCTTCTATAAATCCAAAGAGCAATTGAAAAATAACTGGCAGTGTCAAGTCTACCCTAACTGTAGCCACGTGACACCCAAACCTCTCCAACATCTGTGGACAGAGAGCCAGACCCTGCTTGCCTCCATAGTTGGAGGTGAGCAACCGGTGCGCTCAGTCTGCTCCCAACCTCCAGCTGGTGAGAGACATCACCGTGAGTAGCCTGGGGGGTTATGAGCCGCAAAAGAGAATAGAGATGAGCCCATTTGATTTCCCCCTCTCCCAAGTCAGGAATCGAATACCCAGCACAAGACCTGAGGTCACCAAGTGTCAGAAGAGCGTGTGGGCTTCCCTGTGTCCTGGTCCTGCGTTATCGCCACCTGTTTTACTCTGTCTTACTCTGTCGCAGGGCACCTGGGTCAGGCTCAGTTTAGAGTCATCTGTGTCAGATTCCCCGGCCATTCCTACCAGTCTGTGCGGTTCCTCGGCCCTGGTTAGCGTTGCACAGGGCAGAGGAGCCAGTACAGGCCTCTGCAGCTTCTACCTTTGTCATTCATCCCTTAGGAAGACAGGCACCTCACCTACTGTGACAGAGCCCTAGCTGGTCCCGGCTCATGCCTGTCATACAGCGGCTGCCCAAGATTTGGAAATCCCATCTCATTTCTCAGAACTTCAGACTCTGGGCATGATAGCAAAAGGCATCACACACAATCACACACCAGTTTTTTCTCAGTGCACACTGAGGCACAGTGGAGAAGATGTGAGGGCGTGGAGGGCAGATGGATTCTGGATTATAGTACACACTTTTTTAATTTAAATTTTATCTTATTGGGGACTCTTATCACAATCCACACATATATCCATTTTGTCAGACACATCTGTATATGTTGTCATCTTCTTTTTCAAAGCATTTTCTTTGTACTTGAGTATCAGCTATTCATTTTCCCCCCTGCTCCTCCATGCCCCCTTGATAATTTATAAATTATTTTCTTTTTTTCACGTCTTATATTTTTAATTGCCAGGGGACACTGAATCCTGTTG
Organism: Nesogale talazaci; assembly: GCA_004026705.1. Taxonomy (NCBI): domain Eukaryota; kingdom Metazoa; phylum Chordata; class Mammalia; order Afrosoricida; family Tenrecidae; genus Nesogale; species Nesogale talazaci. The sequence goes on along the minus strand of PVJH01011872.1, from coordinate 39,383 downwards.
TTGTTTTTTTCTGAGAAGGAGGTGGTAGGAGAAATAGACCTATGGTCTAGTTCTAGTCCCTGGGAGGCCTGGAAGAGGCCTGGATGGATTAAATAGAGCAGTGTCTTATGGAAGTCTTCCACCCTACTACCTGACAACATACAAGACTCCTTGCACCAAGAGGAGGAAATAAAGGAGATTGGCATGCAGGTGCAGTCGGGATTGAATAGCTACAGGATCTATAAAAATCAGAGCCCAGTGAGCTCTTTCTTACAGTGAATAAAACAACTGTTTTAACATCACGGGGCACCATGAGCTCTATGGTTGCATGAAGAGCTTGAACCCAACTGGAAACAGCTAAGCATCATGGGATGTGGGAACGCTAAGTTATGATGTTAGATTCTTTCCAGTTCACTAAAGTAGAAAGGCACTAAGACAGTGGTTCTCAACCCCCTTGGGGATCAAACGACCTTTTCACAGGGGTCGCCTGCTTCATGATGGTAGCAAGATCACAGTGATGAAGTAGCAATGCAAGAATGTTATCGTGGGGGGAGGGGGGGTGGGGGGCGGTCACCACAATCCAAGGAACTGTGTGAAAAGGTGGTGGTGTGAGGAGAGTTGAGAACCGCTGCTCTTAGAGAAGCTAAGAGCCATGCCAGGGTTTGTGTTCGCCTTTTGCAGCCAGTAGCCCAGCTACATAGCACCTTCTCCTTTCTCTCTGTGCTTCCCCTCCGAAAGCAACAACCCGGCGCACAAGTACTACCTGGCAGTGGACCCCGTGTCCGGCTCGCTCTACGCCTCAGACACCAACAGTCGGCGCATCTACCGCATCAAGTCTCTGAGCGGAGCCAAGGATCTGGCCGGGAATTCAGAAGTCGTGGCGGGCACTGGGGAGCAGTGCCTGCCCTTTGATGACGCCCGCTGTGGGGATGGCGGAAAGGCTGTGGATGCCACTCTGATGAGCCCGAGAGGTAATGGCCCCGGAAGAGGTACCCTTCACCTTGAGCTACCGCTTGCCACCAACGTGGTCTTCTCCTTACAGGAAACAAGTGCCTGAAGCCCGGCAGTCCAGAGCACAACCTCCTCCAGAATGATTTCGCTCTGATGGATTGCTTGGGTGGGTGGTGTTGTTTAAAAAGAGGAAGGGGAGATGCCATATTTATTTACTTGAAGTGAACTTTGTCACCTTTGCAAATGGAATGTGGGGTGGAATATGCCTGGAGTCTCTGATTACTGGCAATCACTGAACCACAGGAGGAGTTGGGGGCTCTACTGGGGACAGTACCTACCAGCTGTGTGGGCAGCGAACAGACAACGCCTAGTGGGGGGCCTCCAACCACCCCACACTCCCGTGTCAGATCATGTGTGTCAAGTGTTAAGCACAATGCCTGGCATTTTGTAAATGCAGCACCAATGGCGTGTGGCTTTCATTCCCAGGCGTTGGGGATCAGGGAGTTCTTAGTGCCACTGGATCTCCCTTTGAACTGGACGAAAGACACTTCAGGACCAAACTAAAAATCGAACTCTCTGCCATGAATCATGGAATGGGAGTACAAAGCCCAGTCTTTCTGCTCCAGAGCAGTTTCAAACTGCCCACCGTGCATATCTCAGCCCAACAGGTAGCCAGTCCCTTGATAATGCCAATCCTGTTCCCACGTTCAGCTAGCACGACAGCAGTAAGGCCGTGGATAGTAAGGGGGAAGATTTGGAAGAAATAGGAGTCTGGGTCCTGCTAGCCCCGCTGAGACAGAGGAGTGCTGAGACGCCCAATGTGTCCCCAGACATTCCAGGGTTCAATGGAGTCTGAGCTTCTTTCTGGGACATTATGAGGAGGCAACATTTCATTGGGAGTCTGTGCCTGTGGAAACCGTTGTGCCTCAGCCTCACTGCTTGCCATCAGTGGTGAATGGAATTCCAAGTAATTCCTGCCAATAATCTAGATAACGGGGGACTCTGGAGAGACCTCTTTCAGAAAGAGAGTCACCGAAAGATGACCCCCATCCCCCCAGTAAACACTGCTCTCCCTCATTTGCAGCCCAAGATCTGTTATTCTTCCTCTGGGGGGAGGTGGGTGGTGATGACATCAACAGCCCTGGAGTTAGACCTCTGTCGAACCCAGTGGCTATGAGTGAGGCTCCTGTTGGCAGAAGCTGAGAAAGAAGCACTGCTTTCAGGAGCTTGCCAGTTGATCCAGTAGGGTCCTCGTCGAAGCAGAATGCCCAGCATGATGGCCCCACCTCCATCCCTACCCTGTACTTTTCTAAGAAGCTCACGCACTCTGCTTGTCTTGCTCAGGTATTGCGGTAGACAAGAATGGGCTCATGTACTTTGTCGATGCCACCATGATCCGAAAGGTGGACCAGAATGGGATTATCTCTACCCTGCTGGGCTCCAACGATCTCACAGCCGTGCGGCCCCTGAGCTGCGATGCCAGCATGGACGTGGCCCAGGTAGGACTCTGTGTCTTACTCCTCTGGGCACTAAGAAACACACCTGTGTCTCCCCCTGGAGGTCTCGCTTGCTTCCAGCTTGGGTTGGGAATGAAGTAAGAGGGGGAACTCCAGAGACAGAGCCCCCGTTTGATGGGAAAAGGCCCAGCGATGTAGGCAAGGAGATGGAATGGAAACTGTTAGACATGGAGGAGAGCGAGATCCTGCTCAGAAAAGTGAAGCTGGTGACACTCCAGCCATGGCAGATTACAGGGTAGGAGTTACTGTGTAATTGCCTCTCTTCTCCATCATTATTGCAGGTTTCAGAAGGTTCCACACAGTGTTATATGTCAATCAGGACTTCCCTGTTAATTTGAAATGATTGCATCCTTGCTATATAAACCTCTACTTTGTGCAGGAGTAACTGGTGCCGAGTTACTCTACAAAATTCCCCCAAGTGTGGCTTTTACCTGAGGCTCTTCAGGGAAAAGAGGTTCACTCAAAGGTTCAACAAGGAAAGCTAGGATTTATTGTATAGATTCCCAACTAACTTGAAATGTATGCTCACCCTTCCCACAAGAGCATTTTAGCCCTCAATTAACCTCTTCAGTGTTCAGCTTAGTTCCACCACTGATGCGCTGCTACAAAGATTTTCACCTCAGATTCCACAGTGGAGGTACACGTTCGGTTCAGGTTATTGTTTGCAAGTATAGACTCAAGTTTTAGTTCCCGGGCCACCCTGTGCATTGGCTGCCCAGCCATCAAGACCATGGCTACCAAGCTTTAGGTCAACTCAATAGAAGGGCCCCCACTCGGCCTCCACAGGCCCGGGACTTGGTGGGCAGAGTCCAAGCTGTATAGCGCGGCTCCATCACGCAGTGTCCTGCCTGACCAGCCAAGATAAGCCTCTCCCAATCATCTGACGGAGTGGCAGCCCCCCGCGGAGGCCTGGCCACCTCATCTAGTCACAGCAGATGATATGAAGAGACTTCAGAAAGTTCCAGTGAAGAATCTCATAGTCGTGTTTTTCCTTTGCCACACACTTTGTGAAGCCCCCTCGTATAGCAGAGACCTGCTACATCCCCCCCTTACAGGCCCAGCATAGATGATGAGTAAGGGGCCCATGGCTGGCATTTTCAGCTATGTTTTATTATTTTTTTTTTAAAAAAGGTCTTCTTTGCCCGCTGTCAGTGTCCTCCACTTGAATCCGTGAGCTGACCTCTCATCCGGGGCTCTGTCGTCCACAGGTTCGCTTGGAGTGGCCAACAGACCTTGCCGTGAACCCCATGGACAACTCCCTGTACGTTCTGGAGAACAACGTCATCCTGCGCATCACGGAGAACCACCAGGTCAGCATCATCGCCGGGCGGCCCATGCACTGCCAGGTTCCGGGCATCGACTACTCGCTCAGCAAGCTAGCCATCCACTCTGCCTTGGAGTCGGCCAGCGCCATTGCCATCTCGCACACGGGGATCCTCTACATCACCGAGACGGACGAGAAGAAGATTAACCGTCTGCGCCAGGTGACCACCAACGGCGAGATCTGCCTGCTGGCCGGGGCTGCCTCCGACTGCGACTGCAAGAACGACGTCAACTGCGTCTGCTACTCGGGGGATGACGCCTACGCGACCGACGCCATCTTGAACTCCCCGTCGTCTTTGGCTGTCGCTCCAGACGGGACCATTTACATTGCGGACCTGGGAAACATTCGGATCCGGGCAGTCAGCAAGAACAAGCCTGTTCTGAATGCCTTCAACCAGTATGAGGCTGCCTCCCCTGGGGAGCAGGAATTATATGTCTTCAATGCCGAAGGCATCCACCAGTACACTGTGAGCCTGGTGACAGGGGAATACCTGTACAATTTCACATATAGCGCTGACAGCGACGTCACTGAGTTGATCGACAATAACGGGAACTCCCTGAAGATCCGTCGGGACAGCAGTGGCATGCCCCGCCACCTGCTCATGCCTGACAATCAGATCATCACCCTCACGGTGGGCACCAATGGGGGGCTCAAGGTCGTGTCCACACAGAACCTGGAGCTTGGCCTCATGACCTATGATGGGAACACCGGCCTCCTAGCCACCAGGAGTGATGAAACAGGGTGGACAACCTTCTATGAGTAAGTATGCCTCCCGAGAGCCCCTGCCCTGCTCTAGCGAGCATCTGGAGGAGCGAACGTTCGAGCTTCTAAATTTGCTTAGCGCCAGTGTCTTTCAAACATTAAGGTCTACTTCTTGCCTCGAAATGTTCGCATCCCCTCTCCCCAACTGCACAATTCCCTCTCCTGGGTCTCTCAGATCAAACACTACCCCCCACCCCCCACATACTCATGCCCAACACACACACACACACATACACACACTCACCAATCTGAAATCCCCATTGCCTGCTTACCGTTCCCATTTCAGGATATTGGACTTGCACAGCACCTGGGAGATCACGTGTTGATAAATGTTAGTGATTATTCATGCTTGCGATGGGTGCGGAAATTACAACCTAAGAGGCCAGGTCCCCATGGGGCGCCTGCAGTTTGCCAATAGTCCAGCATCACCCTTGATTGCACCGACAGGTAGATAAACTCTGAATTTCCTCCTTAGCACAAGCAGATCGATACAGATAAAGTGCGAGGTATATTAAAAGAAGCGAGAGCTGGTCATATTTCCCCTAACAATTATCTCCTACTTAATAGTCCTGCTGTTTGCTTTGCCAAAAAGCGGTTTTCCCTAGCTCCTGCAGGCAGCTCTCGGTCAAACTGCCTGCTGCTGCAGGTATTAGCTGGTAGGACGCTGGTTGCAGCAAGCCGCCAAGGCACGATTCCCCCAATTGCCAGCCCAGCGCGTGATGGAATTTGCAAGCATCTGGCTCTTCTTGGTGGCAAAGGATCATGTTAACCCCTCGGTACTTGGAGCCCCTGCTTGCCTGCCTTCTAAATGTTGCCACTAGCTGAGAATTTAGTCAATGGGGGAGCGTTTGACCCAGAGAAAGGGGGATAAGAAAGGGAGCAGAAGACTTCATTTATTGATCCTGCTGAAGTAGAGGAATGTTCACTTCCTGTTTGTATGCCAAGGGGGGTTAGGAGCATGCCAAAGGAAGCGATTGCCACCTGCTGGAAACTCCGCAGCTTTGCACAACTGATTTCCCTTGCTCTGCCTCTGTCCTTTGGGCAGAGCCCAGTCTTTGGACTTCTGAAGCACTCTCACATGCTTCAGGGAACAGAGGCTTGGTCACACATAGCAGCCAGTGGCTCTGGCCTGAGGATACCCTTGGAATGACATCTTTAGCTGTCTCCGTTGGAGCATGCCACTGACTCAACTCCAAAGTACAGTAGCCCTTTGCACTACAGAAGGAAGCCCTGCCCCATCCTGCTAGGACCTCACAGGCAAGCCTCTGTGTGTCTGTGCTATTGCAGCCCCTGGATCAGTCCATTCTGAGGAAAGGCTGTCTCTGTTCTCCTGACCCTCCCAACGGGACTAACACAGCATCCCTCCTTGTCACAGGGCCAAAGTCTGTGAGACAGAGCTTCCCCAGCCTCTCTTCCTTGGGTCTTTCTGGCTGTCCTTCTGCCAAGACAGACCTTCTTCTTCTTCTGGACATACATCATATTCCTTCCAACACCATAATCCAAAGACACCAATTCTCCACTCTTCCTGATTTCTTGTCCAGTTTTCACACACAGAGGAGACCGTTGAAAAATACTATGACTTGAGTCAGGTGTACTCTGTCCTCAGACTGACTTTGCTTCCTAGCACTTCACCCATCTCTTTAGTGACAGACTTGCCCAACGTGATACATTGTTTCCTCGACCATTGCTTCTACGGGTATCGATCACGGCTCTGATTACAATGACATCCTTGACAGTTTAGATCTTTTTTTCCATTTCTCTGGATGTTGTTTATTGGGCGTTGTGAGGAGTTTTGTTTTCTCTATGTTGAGATGCAATAAATACTGAATGAAATCTTTGATCTTCGAGATCTGTTAGCTTCCCCGAACAAGGTTGTGTCTTAGGGAGACCCACGGGTTGTTCGTGAGACTTCTTCCAACATAATGAAGCTCAGCATACTGATTCCGTTTGCTCAGTTATGGATTGAAAATGTGTGGTGGGAAAAAAAATACAGCCTGGACACACACCTCTCATGATTCCAAACCTTGTGGTCTCTCCTTATTCTGTTCAGCCAACTGCTCCTTGGTCTACACACTACTACTCCTTGGTACAACTTTAACTCTGCTAGCTCTAAGATTTTCATCTTTCCTTATAGCAGTTTCACCTAAAGACCCAGGGTACGTCCCAGCGTCTCTGTTGACTCACGTAGCTAGAGAAGAAAGAATGTCCCTCTCGGGAAGCCCAGTCTGAATGAGGCCTAAGACTGTAGTAAATCTCTGAGTCATGCAAATGCTGAAGGTGCTCAGCTGCAGACGAAAGGTAGAAGGTTCGAGCACAGCCAGAGGTAAGCCCTGCCAAGAAAGGCCTGAGGACCTGCTTCCAACAGCCAGCCATTGAGAACCCCGTGGGGCACAGGTCAATTCTGCCAGACACGGAGCCAGCACTGACGGGACAGCAGCTGGTCTGGAGCGACAGGCTCACTTCTGGCTTCATCATCAGAAGAGTCCTCTTTGGTTTGTTTTCCACGCGTATGATGCAGTGGGGACAGTCTTCATGCTGCACCAACTCTCTTTTTCTCCCCAACAGTTTTATTGGCAGATAATCCACAAATCACACAATTCACCATGCAATCACATCAAGAATAGTTGTACCATCATCACCACAATCCATTTTAGACATTTTTCTTCATTTTTTTGCTCATCATTATTAGCTCCCCAATTTCTTCCCAACCTCCCCTTCCACACTCCCAGGAAACCATGAATCCAGTTACTGTTTCTATAGATGTATCCATCCTGGATTTCGCATACAAAAAAAACATTTCAACACAAACACACAAAACCTCACAAGCATGACAGGAAAACCCATAAAAACCTCAATCAAAAAGAAAGCAGAAAATGTATTTTTTAAATTTAAACAGATCATAAAGAAGATCACATGATAGGGTGATGAATTTCAACATAACTGCATCTGCAACCATCCACTTTCCAATGCCTTCTGCATGCTAGCAAGGCTGTTCATAACCACAAGATGAACTCTTACCTGAGAGAAGATTTTTCAGGAGGGTGCTTTAGTTTGATGAATGCATAGGCGTGATTCATCATTTTTAGAAGGTACCTAGAAACTGCATCCAAATACATAGAAACTACATCATGGAGTGTTTTTCCCTCCCTTTATTTGATGAGCTGTTTTACAGAGAGAGAGAGAGAGACTTATGCATCTAGTGAGTGAAGTCACTGATCTCAAATTTCCCCCACTGTGGAGGTTCTAGTGTTTAAAGTCTTCTTCAAGCTCCTAAAGAGATACTAGCTGATCTTTACTGTCTCGCACTTTTTAGACATGCTTGGCTAATGACAGTTTAACAATCAGACACAAATAGCACTTCCTAGTGGGGCCGTAAGGTTGAAACCAACTGACTCTGTGAATATGACCACCCCTTGCGCACCTTAATTAAAGCTGTCACACTATAGTCTAGGGCCTGGCTGCAGAGGGGCGCTGCAGCGGCAGTGGTGGGGTTATCACAGCCTTGTTCTCTGATCGCCTCTCATGGGGCAAAGTGGAGAAGATCAGGGTCTGACCTCAGTAGGAACCCAACTAGAGTCAAGAGGTGGTTACTGACTGTGTGCATTCCAAGTGGGAAACCCATAAAACCAGTTGCCTCCAAGTTGACTACCTCATGGTGGCCCCATGTGTGGGGAACAAAGTTGTAGCCCATAGGGCTTTCAGTGACTGCTTTGACAGATGGAGAGCACCAGGCCTTTCTTCTCAATTGCCTCTGGTGAGCTCAAACCTCCCCCCGCCCATTCTTTTGCTTAGCCACTGGGCATGTTAACTATCTGTACCACCCAGGACTCCTTAGTGGTGAAGTTGAGATTGGGAAGCACTTACTGATGCACATTGAAGACCACAGCCTTCAGTAAGGACCCCTTAGTTGAAGACTTGAGGCTCTCAGTCAACATCTGCCTGTCCTGGAGAACCTGGGGAAGAGGATTCCTCTCTTCCCAGATGGAGAGGGGGTTGGGGTACAAGTCCTCCCATCTGCAGGAAGAGTAGAAACATGTGCGCACATGCACATACCGTCGGTGTACCACCTGTCTCCATCTGATCTACATTTCAATTGAGGACAAGGATTTTTGTCCATGTTGTTCCCAGCCATACCCCTGGTGTTTTGGACAGTGCCTGACGTATCATGACCATTCGTTGACTATTTGTTGAATAAATGAGTTGAAGACAGCCTTCACCCCACTTCCACCAAGGCCTATCTAGTTCCACTGTGTTGTCCTTTAGCTTCCATCCCTGGACTGCATCAAGCCGTGTCCTTAAGTGCAACTATATTTGTCAGGAAAGTGGACCCACTGTGGATAGGTTAACAGAGCTGACTACAGTTAGATCTTCTTTGAGAGCTAAAGGGAATGGTTCTCGCTGTGGCCTTTGAGATTCTGGTCCCAACTCCAATGTCCTGTAGAAACTCTGCAATTGAATTAAGCCCTGAGTCCCAGAGACAGAAGCTCCTCCACAGTCACCAGCAGCCATCGGAGATGGGAACAGCATTGGGCACGAGGTGGAGGCACTTCAGGGCGTCCTCTGGCTAGTATTTGAGAGTAGACCTCCAGGCCTTTTTTCCTCATTTCTCTTCATCTAGAAGCCCCGGCTGGTGTTTGGAGCTGGTGGTATGGACATGGCTTTCTACATTACAGTCTCAGAAATGCACCAAAGTCTACCCTGTCTTCAAAGCTTGCAATGAGACATCATCCACCCGATGGCAGTGTGTTTTTCTTTTATTCCAGCATCACAGCTGCCACATAAGCCTCCAGAGCCCAGCAAACACACACAGATGGTGGACACTAGTATTTGGTGGTCCATATTTTCAGAGAATTTCTTCTGCCTCCATCTCAATACAATCAAGCAAGGTCAGACTCATAGCCACCCTATAAGATAGGGTAGATTGACCGCCGGTGAGTTTCAGAGACTGGAACTCGTGCCAGGAGTAGAAATCCCCATCTTTTTCCAAGGAGCAACTAGTGGTTTGAAACAATGGACCCTGTAACTGGTGCCCAACCACCAGGGCTCATATTTTCATCACACACAGCCCCCAAAAAAGTATGTTCTATGAGTAGATTCCATAACTGCATGTCCATTTTCCATGCCAATAGAAAGACGTTGTCTTCAATGTTGATGGCCCCACAGGTTTGTAATGCATTATCGACTGGTTAATGACCCATCACTCAATGAGCACGGAAGTTGTTCTAATTTGTCATGATTGTAAACAGCAACTTTACCTACTCTGGGTGCTGCACCATCTCTGGTGTCCGTCACTTGGTACCCGTGTTGGAGAAGTGGTGTCTTTGGCACAGGAAAAAAACCAAGGCAGTCCTTGGTGCAAATATGTCTCTGACTCTTTTGTGAGAATTAGGTGAACGATTACAGGACAAATCAGTGCTGCATTCACTAATGCCACACATGGTGCTTCATGTCATTAATGGCAATCCCTACAATATAGCATCAAGAATGTGTTTGCTTGACGTTTCACAATTGTGGTCTCAGATGATATCTGTCCTTTCAACTAAGATCATTCAGTGTAATGTCCTCCTGTTTCATCCAGGTAATGAGGTGTTTCAGAGAGTCATCGCTATTCTTGGACAGTGAAGAACATGTCATTTCATGGGCGTACCAGAGTGTGTTCATCCAGTTTTCCATGGATGGCTTTCTCTTCAGTTTTGACTTGGAGCACTTGAGTTAAGCTCTATCCGTGCTTAAGATGGTTATGACATCAGGGCTTTCCATGGGGGAAATATTGCCCTACCACTGCTTCATGGTCAGGGAACTCTTTACAGGGCTGGAACACAGGGCTGAGACACCACACTCTCAGATCCCTGCCCCCCCCAACCCTTCTTACCCATCTTTTACCAGAGGTCCCTGTGGCACAACTCATAGCCTTCAAACATCTGTAGAGGGAGGCTATTTCTGTTTCTTCCCACTAGTCCACAAGTCATTCCAAGTCCAAGCCAGGTCATTTCATTCATTCAAACATCATTCACCCACCACCCTCCATCTTTGTGTTGTAGTCAGCACAAAGCACACGTGGTCATTGGCCACGGAGAACAGACCTCTGTCTACAAACCCTTCCCACGGCAATCCTTCTCTGAGACCCCTGCCCCAGATCCTGCACAAGCTCTGCTCTCCACCATGCAGGACCCTCTATCCTAGTCCCTCTTCCCAGTCCAAGGAAAGGCACACCCAGAAGAGGATCTGCCCTGCTTCTTTTAACCCTTCCTGCAAAACACCATGGCGCCTGCCTTCCCCCTCTTGTCTCTATCTGCCTCCAAGCTCACTTGAAGGGTTCTGAAGGTGCCCAGTTCAGATCTTCCTCGAAATTGTACGATTTCCCTTCCTGGAACCTAAAGAGCTCCCCACATTCAGAATGCCAGGGATCTTCCAGGGAGAGGAACTGCTTTCCCAACTAAATTCTACAAGGCTTCTTGATAAAGGAGGTGGGGAGCTGGGGGACAAAACCTAATCATTATGAAAATAGTACAAATGAACACAGAGCCAAAAAAGGAAAATTTTTTCCCAACACTTGCTGTTGAATGGATTCCAGCTCATGGCGACTCTATGCGTGTCCATGAAGAACTGGGCGCCATGGTGTTTTCTATGCCTAGTTTGTTTTTTGTTTTTGCTTTGTTTTATTTGTTTGAAGTTGATCCCTGAACCTTTCTTTCAAGGAGCCCGAGAGGGCTCCCCTCACCAAACGTTCCTATTCGTAGCCACTTTGACGGTGCATCCCACCCAGGAATTCATCCATAAATTAGCCTGTTGCCAGAGAGCCCATTCTAATTCCTGGTGACCCTGCAGGAGCACATAGCTGTTCCCTGGGGTTCCCGAGCCTGCCAACCTATCCTGCTCCTGCTTCCAGGGGTGCACATGACCCAAGGAACCTGCCGTGGGCAGCTCACAGCTTAATCCACTGTGCCACCAGGGTCCTGTTTTCCATAAAATGAAGAGGCCACTGTACACCATAGGGCAGTGATCACTGGTGTGCCTGGACTTCGATGCTGGGCCAAAAGAGGCTGAGCGCGTCACCCGGGGAAACTGCACAGAGGCTGCTTGGGGAGCTAAGCCTGGTTGATTTGGGCCCAGAGGACAGGAGGCCTGCTCAGCTGCTAACGGGCAGAGGGGGCAGATGGCAGAGCTGGATGTCCAGAGGGCTACTAGGGCACAAGGGGATGAGGTTGAGGTGGTTCCAGCGAGGAAGACTGGGAAACCCTGCCAGGTTTCCCTTTCATGGAGCGGCCGATGGGAAAATCTCTGCTTTGTTCATAATGAAGTGTGGCAATGAAAATGACATTGCTGGACAATTAATGTGGTGGCTTTGTGAAGCACATAAATAAAAGACACAAGTCGCTGTTGTCTCCAGCTTGGGGGAAGCATAAAGGCACCTGGCCAAAAACTAAGTGAAATGTCTTCGCTAAGACAGCATCATTGATCCTGCCGGGTGTGGGAAGCATCACCGCTGTTCTCAGGCAGAGGTGGGGGTGGAGAGAGATTTGACTGGCAAAGGACAACCTTCCATAGACACCCCCAGCCTCTCAGCCTCCAAGTCTCCCTCCGGCCCTGGTATGTTTCTGAGTGTTGTAAATGCTCCCATCTGGCATTGTCTACCCCCCAGCTACGACCATGAGGGTCGCCTGACCAATGTGACTCGCCCAACGGGAGTGGTGACCAGCCTGCACCGGGAAATGGAGAAGTCCATCACGATTGACATCGAGAACTCGAACCGCGACGACGACGTCACCGTTATTACCAACCTCTCGTCTGTGGAGGCCTCGTACACTGTGGTCCAAGGTAAGCCTGCTCCCACCCACCCCTGCAGCCAGCCCCAGCCCCAGCCCAGCCCAGCCCCTGCAGGGCACCATCTGGCCGCAGGGCTTGCCTCCACTGCTGCCTTCATCAGACATCTGCAGGCACCGCCATCAAGCCGGCGCCTGCGCAGTCGCTAGTGACACATTTGGGGGTTTCCCAGTCCAGATCCAAGTACTCTTGACACAACAGTCATAGTGTGAGATTAGTCTGAAATACTGTGAGAAAGACCCACATGGGACAGAGACACAAAGTCAGTGTCTGCTGTTGGTGGAGGAAATGGCACCTGTCGAAACACGGGCTCCACGGAGCGCAATTAAGCGAGCTGTGTCTGGATCCCCGAACCAAAGTCTGCATATTTGGAGACGTCCCATTGGAAAAGGTCAGTTTTTCCTTCCGCCCACTCGTTTCCCGCCTGCCTCCCCTGCTCCACCCGCAGCACACACAGATCGAGCCTCTTCTCAGAGAGCCCCCGCTAGGGCTTCAGGTCCATTCCACGCCCCTCTTTGAAGCAGTTCCGGGCTGAGACGGTGCCCTGGGGCCAAAGACCTTTAGCCTTCCCCGTCAAATGGAAGCATTTAGACTGCCCCACGGTGACTGCAGCTGCAGGGCATGCCAGGCCATCCAGCGCCAGAGCTGGCAAGAAAAGGAATGGTGTCGATTCATTTTTCCTTTAATTAAGATATAATGTCGGTGGGCTCGCCCATTGTCAGAGGATAAAAGTGTCCTCTCCGTAGATAAATGGTGACATTTCTGGACTATTATCCCCTGACAGCGCCTGTTTCAATGACTCTATTTCAGCACTGTCAAGTGATTAATGATGTAGATTCTGCCCTTCTGCATGGCGGGATCCTGGCAGTGCTGGAAGACACTTTCTCCCTACCCTAAAAGCCGCTGCCTCCGCGACCAGCCCAACAGGGCACCACCGCCTAGATAATCAGAAAGCAACATCTGTAAATGGAGTCTCAGACTTGTGTCTCCTTCCTGTAATTTCTTCAATAAAGGGAAAGGTCAGAAATCGGATTGACAGAGGTAGTAGATTCCATCCGGGAAGATAAGCACGTGTGATTAGCACCACCGGCCCAGTCTACATACGCCGTGCTTTTTGATTCTTTTCAAACTGCTGGGTGGGAGGTGGCTTCATGCGAGGAGCCAGGAACCCAAGCACAAGGGAGGGGAGGGGAGGGGAGGCTGCCTTCGCTGTGGATTCTCTAGAAGCATCGAGGACTGGATGTTCAGTAGATCTGACCTGTAGCCAACGAGGTGCTCCGGGTTAGTTGGGAGGCAAATAGGTGGGGAGGGAGGGAAGCAGTCTCCCGCTCCTTTATTGCTATTTTTCCCCTGTTTCAGCTGAAATACGTATGTTAAAGACCAGGAGTTTGATTGACACAAATTGTGTAGGCAAACAGCATCTTTAACTGTCTACATTTGCTATTAATAACCTTCCGTGAGTAAAAGAAAAATATCACGGCATAATTATTTCTGGAGTGCCACATCTTAATCATGTTTTTCTTTACACGGATCAGCGGCATCTCTGCTACTCATGTTCACATGGGCCGTGTGCTCAACGAAGGCAGCCTTGGACTGCCAGCTGCAAAGGACCACAGAAACCTCAAACATGGGGTTTACCTTCTCTTGTTCCTTATTTGTGTCCCTGTCCCTGCCCCGCTTACCCTTCTCCAGATCAAGTGCGAAACAGCTACCAGCTCTGCAATAACGGCACTTTGAGGGTGATGTATGCCAACGGAATGGGCGTCAGCTTCCACAGCGAGCCCCACGTCCTGGCAGGCACCATCACCCCCACCATCGGGCGCTGCAACATCTCCTTGCCCATGGAGAATGGCTTGAACTCCATCGAGTGGCGCCTCAGGAAAGAACAGATTAAAGGCAAGGTCACCATCTTCGGCAGGAAGCTCCGGGTAAGTGGTTCCACCCTGCCAGTCACCACAGAAGTGGCAGGAGGGCACACCCTTTCCTCCTGTGCTGAGAGCAGGTTCATCTTCCAGATGATCGGTACTTCTTCCCATGGAGAAGGCAGCTTCTTCCCTCAGAAGGTCAGAGCCACATGACTTCAGGACTCCCCCCACCCACCCACCCCAAAACCCCCTCTCCAGAGGAGCAAGTTTCTCCATTTCCTTGGACTGACAACAGTGGCTGTTTCCTGTCATGAGGACTTATGTTTAGGCTGTTGCCAGCGCCAATTCAGCAGATGTGTATTTGGGCCAAGTCTATGCCCAGTGAAGTCCCCACTAGTAGAAATAGAGCGCATGCTTAATAGAGAAGTCAGAGGTTTGAGTCACCCTGGGTGCCATGTAAGAAAGACCTGGCAATTACTTCAGACAAAAGCAGTCACTGAAAACGCCTGTGAAACACAGACCTCCTCATACAAGTTGGAATCCACTCGACACTGACCCGTTATGTCTCAAGTATTCTGCTAAATAGCGCAAGGACAAAGATTGACAACCTGTGTTCCTGGCCTTAGGGAGCTGATAGTGTGGCAGGATAGAGACAGGGGGTCATCCAGTGGGTAAAGAGGCAGCAGAGTACCCAGATCCAGTGAGATCTCAAGAAAGGAGCCCTCGGCCAGCCTGAGGGAGCCAGGGAAACTTCCCCAGAGGAAGGAACAACCAAGTGCCACAGGAAGTCTGAACCAGCCCCGTCTCCTCCAGACAGGCGACTTGATCCCCAGTCAGAGCTTTCTAAAATGAATCTATCATGTTTGGGCGCTTTTAGGGTGCCACCCATGTGTGCACTGCTTTAAAAAGTCAGTGCAGCCCCGCCCCACTCATGGTGACTCCCTGGGTGTCTGAATAGAGTGGGGTCCCATCGGGTTTTCAATGACTGTCCTTCCACAAGTTGATCTCCAGGCCTGTCTCCAAGACCTCACTAGATGAGCTCAAGCCTCCACCCCGTCAGTTAGCTGCTGAGCAAGTTACCACCCCCCAGCCTTCTTACCTGCATGACTTAATGTATCTTCCTAACAGACCCAGGAGGGGAGTTATGATTTGTCAAAAAATGAAACTCAGGTGCAGGGAACCTAAGAAGCGTTTCCAAGGACAGGATGGCTGGAGGCAAAATAGGGCTCGGCCCACGTCCATCTTTCTGTCTGACTCCCATGCCAAGATTCTTGAGAGCACTCTTCCACAAGTCTCTGAAAACATTTAATATCGTGGTTGTGTCAGAAAGGTGCTCAATGACTGTCACCTGTTCGTTTTTAAAAGCTATACCTGGAGTGCAAATGGTCCATCTGGATGAGCTGAAGTCTGTTCAAATCTCCTGAGCCATTTGGTCACCACTTCTTTTGAAGTCTTCTGGGTATGAGTCTGCCACTGAGGAATGCATTCCTACCACCATGTTCACCTTTGTCCCAGAGGGAAATCCGAGATTTCAACCAGCATAGAGCAGATGTTTTTGAATACCCGCTAAGGGCCAGGCACTGTCCTAGACACTGGGGATGCCAGGTGTACAAAACCGGGTCTTCTCACGCAGTTTTCACCCCAACGATGGTGGGGGTAGGGAAGAGAAAAGAAATGCCTGAAAGAATTGCAGATGGAGACAGCACTAGGAAGACATTAAGCAATACACCACAGCAGTGTTTGCCACATGCTTTGGAATTCCTTTGCTTGGGAGGTTCCACATTGGCAAGAGTTGGGTCGTCACTTTTGCCGTGTTGCTGGATTGCAGGCAGCCAACCTAAGTGATGTCCCCGCAGAGGTGAGCCGTTCCATATTAAGATTCCTCCTTTGTCTGGCTGAAGTCTAATTCCCCATGTTAGGCTATCAGCAGTCTCCCGTGTTTTTCTTCCTCTCCTGGTATCTGCAAAGTTGCAAGTGGCTGTATCTTCCTAAAGACAAAATGCAATGAGATTAGTAGCTAAATCCTTAATGACTGGGTTTCGGGGCTGTGTAATTGATTTTTGATACGCAGCATTGTAGAACTTGATTAGAAGTAGTAATCATTTCTTTTCTCTGATACATCAGCTATGCATTTTGACTAAGTTTTCAAAATAAAGATAAATGTGTCCCTGAAATAAAATGGCTATAATCCCAACTCTGAATATTTAAAAAATCTTAATAATGGCACTTGTGGTAATTAGCAGAAGTTAGGCACGCAAGTCTTATAACTGAATTTCTGCCAGGGTTAGATTTGCTGGCATCATGTTTATGCAAATCAAAACACAGTTTTATCTATCAACACCTCAACATTTAATTGTCTGGTGTTAGTTCCTGTAACAATAATCACATATCCATTTAGCTCTCTTAAATGAAAATCACTATGAGATTATAACAGGTTGAGTGGACTGAAAATGTAATTTGAAAATGAGGGAGAAAGCCTGGAATTTATTTGCATCTCATTTATTTTAATTCTGTTCGTAAACTGTTTAGTGAATGAAATAAAAGCAGCTCCTGGAAATTGCAGGGGCAGTGTGGGAAGAAGGTGTACAGAAAAGGTGGGGTGTTGTGGGGATTAAGTGGCTGGGGGAGTGTCCCCTCCCTCAGAAGCTTCATGAACCAGTGGCAGGAAAGTTTGCAGCTGTGAAATCAGAGACCAGGTTCCCTTGATAGCATAAATGTCCCTGCGTTGACTGCTAGCCAAAAGGCTGATAGAACCTTACAGAGGGTTAAAAAAAAAAAAAAAAAAAAAAAAGATCAGCCATTGAAAATCCAGTGAAATCTGGTTCTACTCTGAGACGCAAGGAGTTGTCATGAGTCCAGTTGACTCTGTGGTGTTTGGTTTCACTTGTTTCTGTGTTTGTTTGGGTTTGGTTGTTTTTCAGAAACTGTGGGTGAACAGGCTGTCCCAGCCAATGAGAGCATGACCTCTCTTCCTCTAACCTTGTCATTCTGCTCCATTAACAAATGAGACGCTGACATCTTTGATTCCTTCCAGAGATTTTTTACTAAGTGCCCATTGTATATCAACTACCATAGATCAGATTATAGAGATGTAAAGAAAATCCAGTCTTTGTCAGCAAGGAGCTTACAGTCTATAGGAAAAGTGACAACTTGTAATGTAAACCCCCAAAGAGGCTAATACCATAAGGAAAGTGATACCTAATTGTTTAAGTCAGGAAAGTCTCAATGAAGAAAAAAATAAAGAATGAACAAATTTCAGGGTAATAATTGAACCCGGAAATCTTGGGAACAAGATTTCACAGTCCGATGGAGTCAGGCAGCTCTCCCTAGTGCTCACTCCTTTCAATTGTGCTATCTTCTGACCCTGCTGCCATCTTGAATCTGTGGTCACAAAGTTATGGGAGGGAAAAGGCCCTGCATAATTGAAGGTGGCCTAAGGAGCAAAAAGAGGCATGCCTCACTTGCGCACGCACTTGCCAGGACCCAGCCAGCTGGCCTCCAGTGAATTGCAAGGGAGTCTGGGAAATGTCTGACTGAGCACTTGAGAGGAGGCATGGTGAACACAGCCATTTCAGAGGGTTCTCAGATGACAAGGGATCAAGAAGGGCTTCACAAGGGAGCTGACACCAAGCTGATGGCATTTCCAGGAGCGGTAGACATTAGTCAGGTGAACATATGGAGAACATATGTCTCCAACAGAGACAGTCACCTGTGAGAAAGAGAAAGATGGCTGGTTGGACTCCACTGGTAGAATTATTACTTGCCAGGCTTGATTCCCAGACCACGCACCTCATGATTCTGAAAACCAGTCAAGGAAAGTCATATGGATCACAACAGTTCCATCTGCAGCCAGTCAGGGGGACAGTGCAGGACCTGGCAGTGCTTTCTTCTGCTGTGCCTGGGTGTCCCCATGAGCCAGGTCATGGGGAGGACCAGTCACATTACCAGGGTAAAGTTGCCTTAACCCAACTTGTCTGGAGAGGAGAAGGGTGGTTTCCGTGTGGTGCCAAAAATGGATGGCACTGGGTGAGTTGGCAGGGCCAGTTCGTGAAAGGGGCTCATCTGGTAGGCTGGCATTTATCCTGAGGGCAATGGGATGTCATTAGGGGATACATTAGCGGAGCAATGTGTCAGGATGCATAGGCTTCCTGTGGAGAAGGTAGACTAATGTGAGTAGGAAAGTTGATGAGAGAAACCAGGAATCTGTTGCTGGATTTTAGACAAGAAAGTCAGTCATTAGTAGGCAGGATAAAAAAGAAGGGGGGCAGGGAGATGTGAGAGATATTTAGATAAATTACCTACATGTGGGAACTGATCAAATTGCTATATCATCCTCAACTTCTGTGGGTACTTTCCCATGATTCTGAGGACCAGAGATGGTGACTGGCCTTCACCTTTCTGAGGATAGGCTGGTAGCTGAAACCCAAGACAGATGTGAGATTCAGGCAGATTACTCACTCTTGGAATGAAGGAAAACAATGAACATTAAAATCAAGCTATTTTAAGCATTGATGAAATCACAAAACAGCTCAGGACATGGCTGGGCCTGGCAAATATTATGCTGAGTGAAGTGAGTCAGTCAAGAAAGATAATGTGGGAGACCACTACTATTAGGATAAAATCCTAGACAAAGCCTGGCAAACCAAAAGGAACAGATTTTGGAGGCTCCCAGAGAGAGGGAGGGCGGGTAACGATGGGAAGAAGAAGCAACAGACTAGAAAGTTGCCAGGTGTTGACTTGGATGAACGGGATGATTGAGGTCAATAAGAGGGAGAAGAGGTATCAGGGGTAGATGGAGGATACAATATAATGGGGCTGGGGAAAGGAGGGGTGATGAGTGGTTTGAACTATTGAATGCAGATTTGGAAGTCTGAAATGGAAAAGCACACCTAATGTACAGTACAAATGCCATTCATTAAAAAAAGAAAGAATGACCCTGCATTGAAATACAGATGTTTCTATATTGACAGGTAAAAATAAACTTGGGGGTGGGGGGGGGAGGAGGTCCAGCTGTTTAAAACTAACATGTAGCCATTAATTTCACCTCATGTGTTTACAAGTCTATAACTGTTTACAAGAGTAGAAAGCCCTGTACATCTTCCTTGAAGTGGCTGGTGGTTTTGAACTGCAGGCCTTTCAGATCACAGCCCAACATGTAACCACTATACCACAAGTGCTCCTGGACAAGTGCTTGAAAAACTCCAGTTCACTGTTATCAAGCCCATTCTGACTCGGTGTCCCTGTAGGTCAGAGCAAAACTATCCCTGTAGGTTTCCGAGACAGTCACTCTTCTTTTTAAATTTTATTGGCATATAATTCACATATCATACGATGTAATGGCTTCATCACAACTAGCCCTGTAGGTTTCTGAGATTGTAACTCTTCCCTTTAAGTTTTATTGGCATGAAATTCACATCAGACAACGTAATGGTTTCCTCGAAATGAGAAGGGTTGTGCAATCATTACCACGATCTTTCAGAACATTCTCTTCTCTCTCACACTCATTGTTGTTAGTCCTAGGCCCCCAGCCCAACCTCTCCTGCCCTGACTTGAGGGAATCTTTAATCTCTTTAAATTTACGTATCCCAAATTTCATGTACAGAAAATCATACCCCAAAAAAGGCAAAATTTCAATTGCAATGAAAGCAGAAAATATTAAAGACTGAAACAACTTTAAAATGAGTCAAAGGGGGATCAAATGATAAGATGTTATGTTTTCACCTAACTGCATCTGACCTGATTGACTTTACAATGTTCTCTGTATGATACCAAGACTACTCACATTATTGGACTCTGGTCAGAGGGGATTCCTGGCAGGCTTACTCCATGTAAAGACCCTGCGTTGTCAGCCATAACCTTGTGAAAACTGGGGATTCATAATTTAAGCTCTGATACCACTCCCTTATCTGGATTTGGATCTTATTCTTTTCAATCCTTGAATCACATGGGCTGCTGTGCTGCTTCCATATAAATGCCTCTTATTATTGTATGACAAGCCTGTAATACCCAAAAGATATTCATTCTAGTATCCAGACATCATCTGATGTTTTTTACCACTTTCTTATTTCACCCATATCTTTGCATGAGGGCAAGAATTGAGTGGCACCATGCCATAAGAACTCCGTGATCTTAGATTGGGGTTATATTAAGTGTAATCTCCAAATCTATTCGTCTATCTTTGGTTTATTTATATGTGTCTCTGGCCCACTTTAGGGACATCATTGTCATTTTATGATGGAGAATGTTATAAATGTTATAAATCATCCCCATGGGGCATTACATTGATAATATATTTAGTCAAAGATATCGAAGTTAAAACATACAGAAATAGGCTCGATTTCAGATCACTGACTTACTCACTTGTACAGATTAAAAGCTTAAGTGACTGGACGGTATTTACATGAACAAAACTGTCACAAACAATCATTCCCAAAGGCAGAACTATGCCTGGCAGACTAACACATGCCATAAAGAAGCAAAGCGAGCAGAAAAACCATAAATATATGGCAGGACTATACGTCATAAGGGACTAGAAAGCCTTGTTCTTTATCCTGGGGAGTGGCTGGTGGTTCCAAGCGGCTGGCCTTTCCATTAGCAGTCCAGCTCTAAAACCACTGTGCCACCAAGGCTCCCAGTAAGTGCTTAGTATGTAAATATCCTAGCCCCAAAGCAAATTTGAATTCACAAACACATTGCCTTTGCACTTTCTAGGAATCTGAAAAATACAGGAACCACACTTGAACTAGCGTAGCATGAAGGACAGACATTATCCCAGCTATCTGGCCAACACAAAAGAAGAGCCACCCTTAGTGGTGGCACCAATAGCCCAAGGGAGGTCACAAGTCCAAGTGACGGTGTCTTTTTCTCTTGTCCTTTCCGCCACCTCCCAGCATGCTCCTCTGCGCAATTGATTCCATGTGCTTCTGCAGTGGACTGGTGACCTCTTTGCATTGTGTATTGGTGGTCATCCTTGGCCAAAATTAACTGCATGTTTTCATGGTCTTGCCTCAGTGATCCCAGAAGGGTGGGGTAGGAATCATTGAGGACACACACACACACACACACACACACATACACACACTGTATGAGGTCAATGCATCAGTGGACTCTGTCAGCACAGAACTGCTCCATAGAATTTTCTTGTCTGAAATCTTCATGGAAGAAGGTTGCCATGGAGTTCCTTTGTGGTACCACTAAGAGGGGTTTGGCACACCAATCCTGTGTGGACATGGTCACTAGCACAGTGGTTAGGTGCTGGGCTGCTAACCAGGAGCTGGGCAGTTAGGTCAACCCCCAGCTACTGTGTGCATGAGTTACGTCTGAACAGAGTTGCATCTTTGTAAACCCTACAGGGCAGTTCTCTGCCCTAGACGCTCACTCCCACCAACTGAGTGGCAAGTGGCCTTCTGTATTCCTAGAGAATGCTGTGATTGGCTTGGCACAGAGAGTGTTTACATGACAGGACCAGTCACTCGTCAGGAAAATGGGAATTGACACTTAAGTGAGCCTGAGTTACATGCCCACATCTGTATCTTGTGATAAACAACTTATTAAACCACTGAGACAGAAGAAACCTGAGAGGAAGAGAATGTAGTCTTCAAAGAAAGATGGAGGTGCTTCCGGGTGAAGGACACACATACCTACTCACACACACACACAGTCATACTCACATCCCCACTCACACCCACTCACACACGTACCCATTCAAATACACACTCACACAGATACACCCACTCACACACATACCCATTCACACACACACTCACAAAACAGATACATTCTCAACCCACCTTATCACCCTCCAGAAACTGAGTATATGGCAAACTTCAGGCTCTCTCTGTTCATATAGTATTGCCTCCCAGAAAGAATATGTTCGAAGCTTTTAGAAGCAGAAACTTGGAACTGAGCACTTCTGTGAAGGTATTTAAACTTACATTCTTCCTTTCCATGGGTTTAGAGCATGATTCTCTCCAAGATCAACCTCTAACCCACCCCCCTCTACAATGCTTTCTTCTGGTGAGGATTCAGACAAGAATGGCAAAAGCAGGGAAGAGCTTTCTGTGTAGGTAGCAGAACAAAAGGAAAATTGCTTTCAAGATAATCTCCAATCATGATATTGGTATTAGTGTTATTAGTATTCCAAGAAGAAGTGGGAGTCAGTAATTTTGTTTTGGTTTCCATATAATTAATATGACATTGCAATTACATGCCGGCATGTGTTACTTGTACTTATGTGACAGATCACAGGCGCACAGCAGCTGGCAGGGAGACGGCCGAGCGTGTGTTGGTGAGAACACACACGTTCCCGCCGTTCTGCATGGAACCCGCTCAGGCTGGCCCGTTCACATGCGCAGTCATGACAGCCTGGAGCCTAGCCCCTCCTTCTGGCCACAGCACGCTCCTTCTTCACTCACGCAGTAATCTGCTGTTCAGACACGCACACTCTTGGTGACTCCAGCCTTGTCTCCACTGCTGAGCGAAGCCACCAAGAGTCAAGGCTGCGTTAGGGTCAGAGGCTGGGCCAACAGACCCTGCTGATCAAACAGCACATTGTTCGAAAAGCAAGCCTTTACCAGCACATAAAACAATGTCCTCTCACAGCAAGCACTGCTTCAGGACAGCTTGCTGGTTTGGGACGGTGTGGTGGAAAGGTAGAAAGATTCTCATAGAGCTTAAACACTAATCCAGACGACACCAAAACCCCTAACCCAGACACCAAAAATCAATGGTGATGGGCACTATGAAGGGAAAGATAGGGTGAGGATCGCTGAAATTTTGAGTGCAGTCCAGACTGCTGTGAGGAAGCAGCATTTGATCTGAGGCCTGAGTGGAAAGTCATAATGCTGTAGGTGTGAGATGGGAGGAGGAGATCAGCACATGTGAAGGCCCGGCGGCAGAAGAGGCAGTGGCAGAATGAGAGCCTTTGTGACTGGAGCAAGCTAGCTAGGAGTCAGGCTTTGGTAAGGAGCATGGATTTTAATCTACATTCAATGAAACCACATGAAGGATTCCAAACTCGAGACTTATGTGATCGCAAGTTCTGACCTTAAAAACATAAAAACTGTCTCCAGAATGTGGGGAATCTGGAGGCTAGGAGACGGGTAATGTACTGAAGTTCAGGCCAGAGGATGGCAAGTGCAAGTCTATTCAGGTCATCCGAGCCAAGCCTCCTACCAGCTCTCTCTGTGTTCCCCTCAACCACAACCCTACCAATGCACTGGCCAGCTATCACCAGAAGACACCCAAACCCGGCTCAAGCTCACTGCCGTCACATCCTTTCCAACTCAGAGGGATCCTACAGAACAAAGGAGACCTGCACCGAGCACTTCCAGGGCCGGGATTTTTTCTTTAAGTTTTATTGGCACTCAGCGCCTATATCATTCAATTCAATTGTTCAATCATAACAAGAAGAGTTTGTCCAATCTTTACAATCCACTATATAGCATTTTGTTTTCCCCATACTCATTGTTATTCATATAAATTTTTCCATTTTGGCAAAAATAGACTCAGTGAAACATTCTTCAGTTCAACAACTTCTGCATGTTTTGCCATTGATCATATCTTTGTGTTATATAACCGTTATTGATCTCCCTCTCCAGAGTGTTCCACCACCATAAAAATGAACTCAATGGAGACTGCAACTCTTATGGGAGAAGAAAGTCCGATTTCCTCCCATGGAATAGCTAAGCTAGTGGGTTCAAACGACTCATCTTGAGCTGGCAGTCCAGTGGTAACCCACGACCTCCTCTAAACATGGGCGCTCTCGGCTGTGTAGAGCCCCTGCTCACCCCCCAGCATGTTCACTGGGTGGTCTCCCCTCCTGGGACTCCCCCATGATCTACCCCTAGGCAGCACTTCCTCTGAGAAAACCTGCCTGCTTCACCCACCACAACCCACTCTGCTGACGTTGGCTAAGTGCTCCCATCCATTCCCATAGTTCCCTACCTTCACTCCCCTGGGTGCACTCTTGTTTCTTGGTCTTGTGGTTTTGCCTTTAGGAATATAAAATATATGGGTAGCAAGACATTTCCCACTTCAGCCATTGTTATGGGTACCATTCACTGCAATTGTCACCTTCAGGATGCTGTACAGCCTTTGTCACTACCCTTTTCCAAATGGTTCCATCACCCTGAACAGAAACGAAGAGCCTTTTTTAGAGATAACTGTCCATTTCCCACCGCCCAGCTGCCCCACTATCCACTTTTGTCTCTACCTAGTTGCCAGGTCTACATAGTTTGGGCTGCTAACTGCAAGGTCATCGGTTCAAACCCACCAGCCACTCTGAAGGAGAAGGAGGAGGCTTTCTATTCTGGTCATGATGTACAGCACAGGAAGCTGCCAAAAGGGCAGTCCTATTCTGTGCTATGGGGTTGTCCTGATTGGGAATAGGCTCAGTGACAGAGAATGAGCTGGCAAGATCTTTCATGTAAGGGGAGCCATGTATATGGTCGATGCCCTTCTAGTCTGGTTATCTCAGTATAATCTTTCTGAGGTTCATCCATAGCACATTCAAGGCTTCATTTCTCCTTACAGTTCAACAAACATTTCATCATATAGCTGCATACATTGTGTTTATTATTCTCCTGCTGATGGACAATTGGGTTGCTCTGAGTCATGCAGCCGTGGACATTGCTGGAGAGAACCAAAGTATCTGTTTGAGTGAGTCCCTGGTTTCCAGTCTCGCACTAATGTTTTTCTTTGTAGATCCTCTTCTGATCCCGAAGTCCCATGTGGGCAGAGGCAGCTCGGTCTTATTCTGTCTTAGCGCTATTCAGGCAGGAACAGCTGTGTCGTACTCCCCCTCAGTTCCAGTGGGCAGGGAAAACTCCGTCTTACTCAGGATTGATCACAGTGACAATCACATGGAAGATACTCATGACTGTTTCACGAATGAAGGAGTGCAGAAATAAATGGATATTCATTGATGGAATACCACCTCTCCTTCTCTGACCTGTGTCACTTAGTCCCCATTAATGAGAATCATCCAGAATGATTCCAATTACTCTTTGGAATGAGAGCGCTGCACTCTTTGGAGGTTTCCTGTGACATGGTCCTTGTCTCGGTTTTGCATGTTGGAGATTGTCAGGGTTCTTCTACTGGGTCAAATGTCCCCATATTTTCGAATGGCCATTGTGCCCCAACCACTTTCAAAAACCATAGGGGTGCTAAGAACATGGTAGGATTAGCCATAGCTACCAGGAGTTCATCAGCCATTAGAAGCGAGGGAACTGAGGCACGAAGGGGGATGGGACCACTTTGCAATGTGGGTCAGCACCGCAGTTCAATTCCAAGTCTTTGCACTGTTCCTCACCACCACCTAACACTGCTAGTCGTGCCAAGTCATGTTTGCCTGGGGCATACACCATGCAGTGTGTTTGCAGAGGCTCGCCCTCCTAATGATGTATTATTTAAGCTAATAGCACATTTCTAGCAGGTCGTTTTGTCTGCGCAGCACAGATCCCTGTGTTGCATGGAGCCCAATTGTATGCGAGCTGTTGAGCCCTGCCTTTCTCAGTCTCAGAGGGCTGACCCGGAGGGGGGATGAGGATGTCCTCCAGACCAGGCTCAGCTTGCAAGGGCAGGTGCCTCTGCTGGTAAATGTTGCCAGACCTGGAGGTCCATTATGCTTTTTGTGTGGTGAGACAGACCAGGAGTCCTTCCAAAAGGCTAACGGAAACCTTTCCTGCTGTGCTACATACAGTTACATTTCCTGGAGAAGATCCAGCCCAAGTGTTCATTTCCTCCTTCCTATTCCTCGGTGCACCAGCTCCTGTCAGAACCCCTAGAGCTATGGCAGAGTCCCTGTTATAGGTCCAGCAGGGCCATTTTGATGACAGCGTTTCCTTTTTGCGGGTTTTTTATGAACCTCCTTGTGACAGGCGTGTGCTTCAGGAGATCAAAGCATTCTGGAGGGGGGAAGGGAGGGAGGGGGAAGAACTTCCACAGGGGGAACTACATCCAATGGCTGCCCTCTGCAAAAATAAAAACCGAGCTAGAGAGCTGTTTTATTAACTGGGGGAGCCAGGCTGAGGAAAATACCCGATAATTAAAAATAATGGCTTCCTTACAAACACAAAATTGTATTAATTTAAAAATTGGTTTCTCTATCACTGAATTCCTACTGAGCTGGCTGGAAAGGGAATTGTGCTGATCCTGGCAGTGAAAATAATTCAAAATAACTTTTATGTTCTCTAGGAAGCCTCAAGGTTAATTTAAATATTGTTAGATGGGTAATTTAATTCAGAATAGCAGAATAGTGTGGCTAAATTAAAGCTCCTGAACACTTTAAACTGGGAGGCAGGGGATGGGGGTGCAGTTCCCTGTGAAGGGATGAGCATGCCTCCAGCTGAGGAACCTCCCCTTTGTTCGTGCCACCCTCCTAATTAAAAATATTTGATGAGATCACACAACTGGCCTGAACTCCTGGGCTCAACTTCCTGTGAATGTATCACATCTAATTATTAGAAGAATTGGCTATTTTTACAGAAACCTCACAATGCAAAAGCTAACTCAAGCCACCACCACAGCAAAAGCCCGCTCCCAGGAATATGGTGAATTAAGGAATAAGCAGCCAACTTAAATTATCCAGAGCTAATACTTAGACTCAAAATGAGAAGAAACCACTGCAAGCACCCATTAATAATCGGACCATGGGATATGCAAAAATATGAATCTAGGAAAATTGGAAGTAGACAGAAATGAAATGGAACCCATAAAGATGGATGCCCTAGGCCTCGGTGAGCTGATTTTGACTGGTGTAGGCTGTTTATCATCGGACAACCATATGGTCTGCTATATCATATTGCTGTATTCAATATCAAAGTAGAGCATTTCAATATCGATCCTGAAATACAGCACCATCAGTAAGAAGATAATATTCACACGTCTACAAGGAAGACCAGTGGATACAACTATTATTCAAATTTACAAACCAACCATGAATGCCAGCTATTAGAAGAAATTTGTGCATCTTACCAACATCTGCAGTCTGAACTTGATCCAAGATGCAACGAAGAAGCATGTAACACTAATACTGACAGCCAAATTGAAAGGAGAAGCTAAAAACCAGAAGACCGATGCTGGAGATGGTGGGGAGAGATTGGACGCCTCAAATATGACTAGTGGGCTAAATAGAAGGGGGTATCCCCCCCAAAAAAAAGTCTCGATGCTTATTTTTGTTTTTTTTATGTGAGGGGGACAGTCCATTTGGAGTTCACCCCAACAGATCACTGATCATTGCGCTTTCTATTTAGAGGTTAACCAAAGCTTACACTACAGTGTGTGCCAAAAAGGCCTACTTTGTGGTAGGATAGGTTTTGCCACCACCACAATGCACCTGTGCATACAGTCATCTCACTGGGCCATTCTGCGGCACCAACAGCATGCCTCTCTTGCTCCACCCAGCATACTCACCTGAGCTCACTCCTTGCGACTTCTTTATGCTTCTGCCAATGCAGAGGGACATGAAAGGACAGCAATTTGACGATGTAGAAGAGACGAAGAAAAAAAAGAGGGAGGTGCTGCCAGCCATCCAAATAGATGAGTCTGAAAAAATGTTTCCAAGCCTGGAATCACAGATTTGACAAATGTACTAAGTGTAATGGAAAGTACTTTGAAGGTGATAAAGTTGTATAATAAAAAAATTAAATACATAGCTTTGAAAAAAATTCTGGTTTGGGAAGGGCACCCCCTTTTATGACAACTATTGTGGAAAATCATATGGTGCTACATCAGACAACTGAGAATAGAAACCCTCAGATGATACAGCAACACCTCTGTAAGGCATATGCCCTAAAGAATTAGGGGTCATAATACAAACAGATATATGCACATCCATGTTCATAGTCCTGAAAATTTGAAGGGTCATCCCTCATTCTGTTGTCAACAAAGCCACTGTGGGTCGGAACCAAGTCTATGGCACCTAGCTGTAACAACATGTTCATAGCAGCACTGTTCACAACAGCAAGAAGACCGAAGCAAGCTAAAGGTCCCTCAGTGTAAGAGTGGATACAGAAATGTGGGTACCTGCACACAGGACATGCTGGGTGTCACTGAAAAACAATGGTGAAACCTTGAAGCAACAAATGGCATGGATCAACCCAGAGGACATCATGCAGAGTGAAGTTGGTCAACCACAGGGAACATATTGTATGAGATCACTGTTATAAAGGGGTAACTCCAAGGCAAAAACATTCATACCAGGCTCACCTTCCCAACACAATCGCTGAAGACAAAATGGGTGCAAAGCTAATGTGCTGAAGAAAGCTGGTGGTGACCGACTATTACAAGGTATAGCATCTGGGGTTTTAAAGCCTTAAAGTTGGGCTGAGCCCTGGTGGCATAGTGGTTGTGCGCGGGACTGCGGCCCACTGGGACGGAGGTTCAATTCCAGCAGTGGGGCTGGGCCTCCTACTCCCACCACTGGAGAGCAGTGATGCCCACAAAAAAAAAAAAAAAGCCTTAAAGTTAAACAAGTGGTCATCTAGCAGGGAAGCCAACATGGAATAAGAATATCAACCATATGATTGCAAAGTGTCGATGGGTTCAAGTATTAGCCATCAGCAGAACCAAAACATACTCCCTTTTGATGTGAACTAGAAGTGTGGAAATGGAGAACCATAGCCCATTTGTATACAGTTGGACTTCCCCTCACAGAAGAGTCACAAGGAAGGGACAACTCAGCCATGGTGCAGTATAGCATGGATGAACTCAATATTCCTCTAGTTCTTTCATGATTCTTCCCCCCACTATCATAACCCCAAATCTGTCTTACAAATCTCGCTAGACTGAAGCATATACATTGGTACAGATAAGAGCTCTTGGCTTACAGAACCCAGGACAGATAAACCCTTCAGGACCAATATTGAGAGTATCGATGCCATGAGGGTAGGGGGAACATTGGGGGGAAAGAGGGACATAGTAGAAATCAATTGCAATAATTCATGAACAACACACACCTCCACCTAGGGGGACAAAAAACAGAAACGTAGATGCAGGAAGACAACAGACAGTGTAAAATATGCAAATAACAATAATTTATAAATTATCAAGTATTCACAAGGGAGTTAGGGTGGGGAAGGAGAGTAAAAAGGAAGAGCTGATAACAAGAACTCAAGTAGAAAGAAAATGTTTTAGAAATGATGATGGCAACATATGTACAAATGTGCTTGATACAATTGATATATGGGTTGTTATAAGAGCTGTAAGAACCCCCCAATGAAATTATATTTTTTAATGTCCATACCAAAGGAAGCAGACTTTGGAGGTTACGAAGAAGATGAAGCCATGGGCTAGGTGAATGTTACTTATTAACACGGGTGAAGGTCCAAAAGAAGAAGAGAAATCAAAACAGGGAAATAGGGAAGATATAGAGATCTTGGTAAGTAGATTTAAACTGCCGAGTACAGAATTGATTCTCTGAAATGTGAATCTTCCACCTAATTCACAATAAAAAAAGATTGTGTTTTTTCAAAAAGATACAGATTATTACTGGTGTTTGGGAGATAAAGGTAGAGAACAAAGAAGAATTAGACATTGAAAATATGGCCTTGATTTGGAACAGACTCCAAAAATAAGCATGGCAGAATTTCGCAAAACCAACACCCATGGCTATCGTGCACATGAACTTCATCAGCGAGAATACACAGGAAACAAATTGCCTACAACTGTGGGAAAAGACGATGGGAAGGTCGGACTGGGGCCATCTGCTGACCAGACTGTCAACTAGTCATATTCAAGTTCAAGCTGTAGCTGAAGGAAATTAAACCTATGAGCAACCTTGAGTATGTACATCCCATCTGAACTCAGAGGCCATCCAAAAAATAGACTCCGTGCAGTAAGCACAAATGACTATAGACCAGGCTAGTTTGGGGATGACACCCAGGGTATTATACACAAAAAAAGTATCAGGCATCAAGAAAGCAAAGAAGCAGTATAAGAAATAGATGAAGACTGAGCCCTGGTGGCATAGTAGTTGAGTGCAGGACTGCGGCCCACTGGCTTGGCGGTTCAAATCCAGCAGCAACTCTCCAGGAACGAGGCTGGGCCTCCCACTCCTGCCAGAGAGCAGTGATACTCCCCCCCTTAAAAAAAAAAAAAAAGAAAGAACTAGATGAAAAGTTGCTATGAACTTTGGGGGGGGGGCTTATTTAGAAATAAGTCTGATAACAAAATCATGGAAAAGTTTTTTAAAAGATAGATGGTGCTAAATAGATAGATAAGAAAGATCAAAATAGATGTTAGAAGAAATGCCAACACTTTTCCAGAACATAGAGTAGCTAAAATGAATGGAAAAAGTGATGAGGCCAAAGACCTGAACAGAAAATTTCAAAGGACGGCTCAAGGAGACAAAGTAAAGTTGAACCATGAAATGTGCAAAAGCTTGAAGTGAGAAAACCAAAAGGACGACTACACTCAGCATTTCTCAAGCTGAAGAAACTGAGAAAAAAATCAAGCCTTGTAGACAAAATACCAAGCAATGCAGGAAGCATCGAATAATGGAAGAAGGAATATACAAGGTCACAGTACCAAAAATAATTTGTCTACATTCAACTATTTCAAGAGATAGTATATGATAAAGAGAAGGAAGAAGTACAAGCTATGCTGAAGGCCAAGAGCACGTGGCCAGGAATGGACAGAATACTACTTGAAATGTCTCAAAAAAGTAAGATCATGCTCGGAACATTCATTCATCCATGCCAAAAGAACACCCTTCACTTGACTGGAACATATCTATTTTTGTGACCAGTACAAAGAAGGGTGATCCAACAGGATTATCAACCAATTCCATGAATATCACAAGTAGAGTCAGCATGTAAATTGTTGCTGAAGATAACTTTAAAATACTTGCATCAGTACATTAGCAGGGAGCTGCCAGAAATCCAATTCAGATTCAGAAGAGGACAAGAAATGAAGGACACCGTTACTGATGCTAGATATAACTTGGCTAAAAGCAGAGGAAACCAGAAAGATGGTTCTGTTTTATTGACTATATATAAGGATTCGACTATGTGAATCATAACATATGATGGATAATATTGCAAGAAAATGGGAATTCCAAGACACTTAATTATGCTCATGCAGAATCTGCATAGATGAGGAGGCAGTCACCTGAACAGAACAAGGAGTCACCACATGGCTTAAAATTGGAAAAGATATATGTCAGGTTTGCATCTTTTCACCAAACTGATTCAATCTGTATACTGAGAAAATAATCAGAGAGGCTTAACCCTAAGACAAAGAACCTGACATCAGGATTGAAGGAAGTCTCATTAAAAACCTGCTCTATTCAGGTGCCACAACCATGCTTACTAAAAACCAAGAGAACGTGAAGCCCTGAATGACAAAGCTCAAAGCTACAGCCTTCAACAATATTACACTCAACATAAAGAGAATGAAAGTCCTCACATGTGGACCAATAAAGAAAATCATGATAAATGAAGAAAAGATTGTCAAGGATTTCATTCTGTTTGGATCCATTATCAAGACGCCCCTGGAAGCAGAAACAGACCTTGTATTGCATGGGGCAAATCTGCTGCAAAAGACCTCCTTAAAGTGTTGATAGATGATAAATAGGTAGGTAGATGATGATAGATAGATGATAGGTAGATAGATAGATAGATAGATAGATAGATAGATAGATAGATAGATAGATAGATAGATAAAAAAGTATTAAAAGGCAGAGATATCACTTGGGGTAGAATATGTGCCTTAGCTACGCCATTGTGATAGTTAGATTTCATGTCAACGGGTGTAGATAGGAGTGGAAGCCAATCAATTAGGTTGCAACATAATGACACCTCCTTGAGGATATGGCCTTTTCTATAAGAGAGACCTTGAACTCCTTCACTTTCTGCAGGATCTGTAGCCTGAATCTTCATCTATTTCTTATTGTATTGCCTGCTCACCCCAGGAGTGGGCATTAGACTGCCAAACTTACATGAATAGCCAAACTTACACGAACACCAGCCTTCCTGATTTTGCTTCTCAATGGCTACATGTTTGTCAATGTGAACCTTCCACTTGAGGTGGGATTTTCTCGTAATGCAAGACCATATTCTTGTGTTTCTATATCCACGCTTTGATGCATTTTCTCCTATACATGTTCTATCCCAAGTGTTCTGCCGTCTTCTCGCTAGAGTGAACACATGGAAATAAAAAGGGTGTGTGAGCTTAAATCCTGGCTCTGCTACTTTGTCAGGCTGCATGAACTCTTGGGGCTCAATTGCTCATGTGTGAAATAGTTCTTACTTTTTAATTTATGGGAATTAAAATGGGATCAGATTACAGAAATACCTTGCACTATACCTGTCTAACTATCCAGGGCCTGTGTCCATTTAGATTAGTGTTAGCTGCAAGTAACAATGATTAAAAAGAGCAAGGGTTTAAACAAAACACAAGGCAGCTTCAAAAAGTTTGTGGGGAGATTCCATTATCCTGTAACTTCTTTTTTTAAAAAAATCATTTTATTGGGGGTTCAAACAACTCATCACAATCCATCCATCTATCCATTTTGTCAAGCACCTTTGTACATTTGTTGCCATCATCATTCACAAAGCATTTTCTTTCTACTTGAACCCTTGGTATCAGCTCCTCATTTTTCCCTCCCCACATTCCCTCCGTCCCTCCCTCATGAACCCTTGATAATTTATAACTTATTTTTCATGTCTTATACTGACCAATTTCTCCCTTCACCCACTTTTCTGCTGTCTATCCCCATGGGAGGGGGTTATATGTAAATCATTGTGATCAGTTTCCCCCTTTTTACCCCCATCTTCCCCTTACTCTCTGGTATGGCTACTCTTAATATTGGTCCTGAGGGGTTCAACTATCCTAGGTTCCCTGTGTTATCTATACACTGTACATGCTCTGGTCTAGTCAGATTTATAAGGTAAAATTGGGGTAGGGTCAGATTGAGCACAATTCCCATACTGTATCTCCAGTGTTGTCCTCCATAGTGCTATGGGTTGGTCATGTCTCATACCCTATGGTCCTCTCTGTGCACTGGCTTCTCTGACCAGGAATACTGTCTTCAGGGTTGGTGGGCCAGGATGTGCTCCACTCTCTCTCTCTCCCCATTCATTTGCCCCTGTGTGCTCTGATCAGATGTGTCCCTCTCCCTGAACTATAGCTTCAGTGCTGTCCTCTGAAGTGAATTCCCCTGGGGGGTGGGGGACTGCCCATGTAGTTGGGATTTGGACCAGCCCCTCAGTCCTCTGTTGGTTCTCTAAATGTCAGTTTTTATCTGGACCTATAGCTGGTCCCCACCACAGAAATGTGTAACATTCAAATATCTCTTCATTCCCCAAAAGCAGCAATAACGAGCCCTATCAATAACTACAACCTCCTTGTCATTTGATACACTTAGGGGCACTGAATGTACAGCAGCAAATCTCATTCAATACATAATGGCTAAGTGATGAGAGTTATAGCTCCAGGGGTGTGGTGGTTACTCACTAGGCTGCTATTCTCAAGGCCAGCAGTTCAAAACCATCAGCCACCTCAAGGGAGAGGAGGCTTTCTACTCCTATAAAAAGTCTCAGAAACTCAGAGGCGAGTCCACTGTGTCCTATAGGTTCCCTGTGAATTGGCATCAACTCAATGGCAGTGGATAGTAGTAGTTGGCCAGAGTCTGAAGATCTACAGTTTCCGTACACAACGCTACCCCATCATAGCTGTGTGACCTTGAGAGAGTTTACCATTTTCAGACTCAGTTTCTTTGATTATAAACATTGGGTCTTAGTGAGCATCCAACTCAAAGAATAGACGCAAAGTGCCTCATGCAGTGCCTGTCATTATTCATCTGTTGCTATTGTTATCATGATCTTTTAGGATTCAGGATGAGGTGCTTGACCCCACCTGTCTGTTGGCTCTGCTCTGCAGGCAATTGTGTTGGAAGAGTCAGGGCTGAGTTGGTCTCATTTCATTCAGTGGCAGTCAGCTACTTGGGACTGGCAGATGCCCAAGAGTCTCTCCTTTCCTCAAGCTGAAGCTCAGCTTTCTGGCATAGATCACCTTCTCTGATCAGATATATTAAATTGTGCCTCAAACCTTCCAAACCTTTTCCTTCCAAACCTAAGTAAATCTGACCTCCTCTTTGTTGTAGGTCTCCCCACCGAGGAGGCCAGGCATCCTTTGACAGTGGCAAGGTTTTTCTACAGACACTAAGAAGTAAAACCCTCTGCCATTGAGTTGATTCTGACTTGTACTGACCCTCCTGGAACAGGCTAGAACTGCCCCTGTGAGTTATCTGTAAAGGTGTGTGGCTTTACAGAAAGCTTCGTCTTTCTTCTGTGGGGCAGCTGGTGGTTCAGAACTGCTGACCTTGTGGCTAACAGCCTAACAACTACACTACCAGGGCTTCTCATTCAAAAGTAAAGGCCTTCACGTGGGAAGGAGCATGAGTATTTCTAAGGCCTCCTCCCCACCACTTTACTTGGGGTTCCCAGGGAAATCTTGGCACCTGTGGTTATTGAGTCTATATTACTCCTCAGCTGATCATAGGCTCCTAGAGGGTTTGGGTATGCATATATATGAATTCATTTGCACCAAGAATAATTGCACAAGGCAGCCCAAATGGGTGCAGAGCTACTGTACTTGTTTGTATAATTTGTACACTACACAACTCCATGAATACCAACCACATTTTCAACAACTTGATGGCATGTCCTTATAATCGTGCAGGGTACTATCTATGTAAATGTTCATGGCAGCCATGCCTAGGACATCCTATCCAATCAGAAGTCGTCTCATTTCTCTACTCTAGAACTCTCTTATTCGCTGCTTGCTCGTGGATTCTAGCACACGCCCACCCTACGTGCAACAGTAGAATGTCTCCCTCGGGTTTCCCAGATGACAGTCTTAATAATGGCAGATCACCCAGCTTTTTCTTCCATTGTTCTGTGGTATAAATTTAACAGTTACCTGTAAACCATGTGTACCCTCCAGAGGCTGTTTTAAAAGCTCTGGCGGCACACTGGGTTCCATGTTGGGCTGCTAACCAAAAGGCTGGCAGTTCGAACCCACCGATTGCTCTGTGGACAACAGATGAGGCCGTTTGTATCCATGAAGATGTACGGCACCTGAAACCCAAGGGAGCTGTTCTTCTCTGTTTTTCAGGGTCACTGTGAGTCAGATTCAACCTGGTGGCAGTGAACGTGCGCGGGGGGCAGGGGGGGCTGCTTCTGCTGTGGTGCTGTTGCTGGTTCAAGTCCATGGGGACCCTGTGTACAGTGGAAGGAGACCCTTCCTGGCCTGGTGCCACCCTCATACTTGTTCTGTGGTTCAGCCCATTGTGGCAGCCATGGTGTCAATCAGGCTGAGAGCCCTCCTCTTTATCTCTGCCCCTCTACTTTCTCTGCTTTCCCACGTAGGATGTCCTTCTCCAGGGACTAATCTCTCCTGGCAGCACGTGCAAAATAGGTGAGGCCAAGTCTTGCCCATCCTTGCTTCTAAGGCTTCTGACTGTCCTTCTTCCAAGATTGAGCTGTTTGTTCTTTTGGCAATCCGTGTTCCTTTCAGTACTCTTTGCCAGCACCATAACTCAAATGCACTGATTCTTCTTCAGTCTTCCTTGATCCATGATCAACTTTCTCATGCAGATGAGGAGATTGAAAATACCGTGACTTGGGTCAGAGGCGCCTTACGATTCAAATAACACTACGTACCGTGGCTCCACGATCTGAAGTCGTTTGGGAAGCACTAGTCTAAAGCACCTCAGAGCTACATCTCCCTCCCTCCTGCCTGCACTTAACCCCTAGCCAGACAGCCATGTCTTCGGCCCACACTTTTACCGGTCGGCCGAGAGGTTATCTTTCCAACCAGGCCCATTGTGTTTCCCTAGGTCCATGGAAGGAACCTCTTGTCCATCGACTACGACCGGAATATACGCACAGAAAAGATCTATGATGACCACCGGAAGTTCACCCTGAGGATCATCTATGACCAGGTGGGCCGCCCCTTCCTCTGGCTGCCCAGCAGCGGCTTGGCAGCTGTCAACGTCTCGTACTTCTTCAATGGGCGCTTGGCAGGCCTGCAGCGTGGGGCCATGAGCGAGAGGACTGATATCGACAAGCAAGGGCGGATCGTGTCCCGCATGTTTGCCGATGGGAAAGTGTGGAGCTACTCTTACCTCGACAAGGTGGGTGGATGCGCCTCCCCGGTCCGCCCGGGGCCTGCCATTAGTTGTACCCCTGCCTGCAAGCTGGCCTGCTTCTCTTCACCAAGAGAGATTGTTAACATCTCTCCTTTGGCTCAACAAGGTGCCCCCTGACACTCCCGCTCTCTCTGGCATGGAGCAAATCTGAAGGAAAATGTTATTCATAACTCAGCACTATCACCACTAAAAGAAAGGGGGGGGGGGAGTGCTAGACACAGTAATGGCAGAAAGAATGGATTGCCTGATTTTCTTTTTAAAAAACAAAAGAAAGAAATGCGATTGCCGCGCTTGGATTCATCCCACTGCCTGTGATCTCATCGTTACTCATGAATTGGAAATGTGTGACTCATTCCCGCCTTGCCCTAAATTAAGCCATCAGGGTAGGGAATTCTGTCTAAACCCCCGGCTCACAGAGCAACACCCTCCTTCTTGGCCTATTGGCTGGATCAGCCAACACAGCCTCTCTCCCCCGTTCCCCGGCCTGAGCGTGCCACACGCAGGGCTCCGTGCTGAAAAGGGCAGCGGTAAGAAGCGGTCCTTCTCGGGCAGGTGTCAGGGCTGTGGAAGGCGCTGTGGTCATCTAGTCATTAGAGCGGGTCTTGCTTGGCCTGGGCCTCTCACCCAGACTCCCCAGGCGCAGGTCCATGACCTACCACTCGTGCCCCTCATTACAGCGGTGATGTGCAGAGCCGTTATCGTTGTCAGAGGGGCCTGGGCCTCAGCCCACCCCTAGTCTCATTCCCATTACACCATCAAAAACAGAATGACTGACCAACGGAGGCAGGAATCAGGCCACTTATTCACCACCACCACCACCACTCCACAACATCTGTTATTCTGGCTTCTTTCCCCTTTCATTGCTTCTCAGTGGCACCTGTGCTTACTCTTGAGAGTGAGTTCATGCAGGCTGGGTGCCTCTCCGTGCTGGGTGCCCACTGTACTGGGGCAGCCATTTCTGAGCAACTGCAGCCATCGCTCTTAGTGAACTGGAAGGCAAGCTCAGTGTCTCCCCCCCTCCCTCTCCAGGTGCCATCTAGATAACACTGTCTCTCCTGGGAGCTTGGCTGTGGGGATGCAGATGCCCAAGCCCTAGCCCTGCCAGGCCGTATGAGCATCTGCATGCTCATCAGATCCCAGGGTGTTTCGCCCGCACAGGAGAGTTTAGGGAACACGCCCGAGGCAACCACGATGAAGCAGTTAGCGTTGGCGCGGCACATGAGTCCAATCTCCTTGTAGTTTCTGGTCTAAGCGTCCATCCTTCGGGGCTTTCAGGTGACTGATGGGGAGCTGGGCCATGTCTCTGTCAACCCGAGTGCTGTGGAGGCCATTCACACATCCCCTCCCTTTCCTCTCTCCAGTCTATGGTGCTCCTGCTTCAAAGTCAGCGTCAGTACATATTCGAGTACGACTCCTCGGACCGGCTCCATGCCGTGACCATGCCCAGCGTCGCCCGGCACAGCATGTCCACGCACACCTCCGTGGGCTACATCCGCAACATCTACAACCCTCCGGAAAGCAACGCCTCTGTCATCTTTGACTACAGTGACGATGGCCGGATCCTCAAGACGTCCTTTTTGGGCACCGGGCGCCAGGTATTCTACAAGTACGGGAAGCTTTCCAAGTTATCTGAGATCGTCTACGACAGTACTGCCGTCACTTTCGGGTACGATGAGACCACCGGTGTTTTGAAGATGGTCAACCTCCAAAGCGGGGGCTTCTCCTGCACCATTCGGTACCGCAAGATCGGCCCACTTGTGGACAAGCAGATCTACCGGTTCTCTGAGGAAGGCATGGTCAACGCCCGGTTTGACTACACCTATCATGACAACAGCTTCCGGATCGCCAGCATCAAGCCTGTCATTAGCGAGACGCCCCTGCCCGTTGACCTCTACCGTTATGATGAGATTTCTGGCAAGGTGGAGCACTTTGGAAAGTTTGGGGTCATCTACTATGACATCAACCAGATCATCACCACTGCCGTGATGACCCTCAGCAAGCACTTTGATACCCATGGGCGGATCAAGGAGGTCCAGTATGAGATGTTCCGGTCCCTCATGTACTGGATGACCGTGCAGTACGATAGTATGGGGAGGGTGATCAAGAGGGAACTCAAACTGGGGCCCTACGCGAACACCACCAAGTACACCTACGACTACGACGGGGACGGGCAGCTGCAGAGCGTGGCGGTCAATGACCGCCCTACCTGGCGCTACAGCTATGACCTCAACGGGAACCTCCACTTGCTGAACCCCGGCAACAGTGTCCGCCTCATGCCCCTGCGCTACGACCTCCGGGACCGGATCACCAGACTCGGGGATGTGCAGTACAAAATTGACGACGATGGCTACCTGTGCCAGCGGGGCTCTGACATCTTCGAATACAATTCCAAGGGCCTCCTCACGCGAGCTTACAACAAGGCCAGCGGCTGGAGCGTCCAGTACCGCTACGATGGCGTCGGCCGGCGGGCTTCCTATAAGACCAACCTGGGTCACCACCTGCAGTACTTCTACTCTGACCTCCACAACCCAACGCGCATCACCCACGTCTACAACCACTCCAACTCGGAGATCACGTCGCTCTACTATGACCTCCAGGGCCACCTCTTCGCCATGGAGAGCAGCAGTGGGGAAGAGTACTACGTGGCCTCTGATAACACAGGGACCCCTCTGGCAGTGTTCAGCATCAATGGGCTCATGATCAAACAGTTGCAGTACACGGCCTACGGGGAGATTTATTACGACTCTAACCCTGACTTCCAGATGGTCATCGGCTTCCACGGGGGACTCTATGACCCCCTGACCAAGCTGGTCCACTTTACTCAGCGGGATTACGACGTGCTGGCGGGACGCTGGACCTCTCCGGACTACACCATGTGGAAAAACGTCGGCAAGGAGCCGGCCCCCTTTAACCTGTATATGTTCAAGAGCAACAATCCTCTGAGCAATGAGCTGGATTTGAAGAACTACGTGACAGGTGAGGCCACGTCGGGGTGGCAGTGACTCCCC